>JXOV01029483.1:0-27186 GCA_001014945.1 Clogmia albipunctata
TTTGCAAAGCCAATTGATAGCTCTAGAAACACCAATTTGAATATGAGAAAGTCTGTCAAATATTACAACAGTGTCGTAAACCAAATGTATATTATAAATAAAATAACTAAAAATTCGGCCAAATTCCGAAAAAAAATCTGTAAAAAACCGAACAAATTCGAACAAACGTTGTCCTTGGTATTACGAGTATAAGAAAATGGGGTAGAATCCTGAAGCACGGTCCGATGGAAGGCATAAATTCGAAATTTTGGAATAAATGTTTTACACATTTTTAGTTTTATAACTGTTAACTTTGAATATTTGACTAAGTATTCAAATTTTTATTTAAATATTATAACATGGAAAAATAATGTTGTTAAAATTTGATAGTTATAATACAAATTTAAAGATAAATATTAATTTTTATATACAAAATTAGTTAGGAATTACACAAAACGTATTAAGCAACTTGTATGTAATGATAATATAGCAATCTCGTGCCGTTATTGCGAAAAATTTAAACTCGGCTACTATCATTAACGCTTATATAATATAATAGTATATAACTCGTCTATTATATTATAAATGGTTAAATCGATCAATTCGAGTAATTAAACAAATTAATTATACATTGATAAAACCTGATTTATTACACAAGAAAGAGGTCAATGGAATTGCAATTTGCTAACTTACCTGGCAATCGATTGATAAAATACACAACAATTTCGCAAAACGATTCCTAATGTACCTGAGAAATAATTCAAGACTTTCCGATGGCAGTTTATTATTCAATAGCAAGAGCAGCACCTTTGATATAAACTTTTGTACACAATGCTCGATGTATACCATCTTCCCTCGCCATTAACCTGCCATATATTGGCAATCAGGACTAACTTTGAACAAAATTTCGCACTTAAAAGTTCTTGCCGATTTTATTCTTAAAAATTGATCAAATCACCCACATGTATGTATCTTTAATGTGGAAAGCATTGAGAAATACTCATTACCTCTCAATTGTTAATAAATAAATAATTCCGATCTGATTTCCCAACATAATTACCCAATTACTCACGAGTCTTCCGACCTTTAAAACTCTCGGAATATATACATATGAGGTGCTGCCCCCCAAAAACTGATAAATCTACCAAAGCCCTTACAATATTTTAGGGCATTAAAAATTCAAACGGAGTTAGAGAGAAAAGCTCGCAATTAGGCTGTAATTTTCAAGGAATTACTGATTCATCGGGGGAACATCTTGACGGATTCCTTTCGATTAAACCGGGCCCCATAAATTACGCAAATGCCGCCGATTAATTTGATTCGCACCTTTTTGTGCCAATTGATTGGAGGCGATTAATTACGCTCGATTGGGATCCGCCTTGTCATTTCAGATCGGCCTTGTCATCCCCAAGAACACACAAACACAAGAAGATTCCTAGTGAACTGGAAGATTATCGTTAAAGTGATACAAATTTAATGCAGAAAAAGAAGAGCTCACCTCCTTCTCTCCTTCGTTTAAGACCGTTAAATGATGCGTTTAAAAGCACTCAATTCGCATATTTTTGCACTACAATCTCGTTATCACATCCATGACACACCCTTGCTCCGCTGCAAAACCCATGTAGTTCTGTGCTAGTATTAATTTTTACGATCGTCTGATGGGATTGTATTCTTAAGGAGATTAAGAAACTGAAATTATACCCCTTTGCTCGTTGGTCGCTTTGTGCTTGTGCCAGGCTAAGAGGGAAAACTTTTTGTTCGACTAGCCTCTCTGTTTCTCTGAAACGGAAACGAATCAAACGAAAAACCCTGTTAATTGCACTAGGATTTATTTTCACAGCAAATGGTATTGTTTTTAGGTTTCCCACCCTCTTTCTACTTATGCGATTAAGAAATTTAAATAAAATTGCCAACCAATAGAGCCATTTCCCGTCGGGCAGACAGACCCAATTAGAACTTTCATGTCCACTCTTATATGTACGTATATACACCATTCGTCTAGAAGCTCAGTATTGAAAGAAAAATAATGAAAAAGGAATTTTAGATCGATCAAACTATTGTTTGTGATATAATTTGAAAAATATAAACAAAAGGTATTTAGTTTCTGGTTTTTGACAATTTATTATTATAAACTTGGTAGGGATGCCATACTTTTTGGAAAAATAGCTATATATTGTAAAATAATACAAAAAACTAAGTTTTTTCGGTTCACTGATATCTGACAACTCCGTTTTTATTAATATATTACTTAAATAAAAATATAATGCTAGAAAATTTACACATAAACAAAAGCATACAAATTCAGCAAAGAATATTTAATATTATAAAATATATATAATAAAACATTAAAAACAGAATTTAGTCGAACAAGTACCGCGATAAGACGTTCAAATCCAGTTCTGAACTTTCAAATACTGAAAAAAAAACCATTTATCTTCTTTTCACCATAAACTAAAGGAAACTCTCCCATGCTTACCCTAATTATTTTATATTTAAAACATAGTTGTATTGTAAATATTGAAATAAATACGGTTTCAGACAATTCTAAAAAATGTTAGTAATTATTAAATCTAGCGAAAAAAATCATCAGAATTTCCAATAGATTTATAAAAAAATTCATTATAAATTGTTGTTCCGAATGTAAAGCAAAATGAATTAAATTTCAATTTTTGATAGAGTTCACCCGTGTCCCTGCCTTAGATATGACTACGTTAAAAATACTATAGTTCATGTTCATTATAATAAATATCACATTTGAAGATAAATTTTGCTAAAATTCCAAAAGTATTACTAAAAATGATTGAAAACTCTTAATTAAATTTCAATTACAACATTAAACTTATTTGTTATAATTTATATATATATTTATATTTACCAATATCAATGAAAACTTTGGAAAAGATTTGAACAATATATCATTGTATCGAATTTCCAGGGTTGTGCCCTTTGATTCTCTATTTTTCCAGTTGAGAAAAGCCCAAAAATAAGTTGAACTTACTCAACTTAATTAAATTATTCGGCCTTTACTGGTCGTTATAATGTGAGACAGTTGGAATAAAGCCGAAGAAAAATACAAGAAAAAAGGGATTTATGAACAGAAGACGAATGGTAAAAAAGCAGGGGTGAATGGGTTGATCCACAATAATAGAGAAACCCCCGAAAATCTAACCGTAACCGCCGCCCGCTAAGAGCTGAAATACTTTAGAATCACGCGAATCGGGCATCAGTTTTGTTTGCCTCCCTCGCATCCGCCCTTAAAATTCTCATCAACCAACAACATGTAGCCTGTACTGACCAGCTAGCCCCAGCAGCAGAATGACCTTCTCCAAACGAACATACAAATGGCAGACCAGTCCTTCTCGCTCTCTGCGTAATTTGCTGTGTATAGCAACCCCGAAAATATTTCATCAAATTCTTTTCGTGTTCACAACCAGAAAGGATTAAAGGGGATTCTCGTCCAGTTTAGAAAATCACTTTTAAAGTTATTGGAATTTCGTATTCTGGACAGAATGAACACGGAGTCCCCCACGACGAAAGACACATACACATGGAGACCGAAAGCTACCAGTTGTTAGAGGAGTATAATGACCGAAACCAAAAGAGAATTTAATACTTCTTATGCAAAGCAGAAAACCAAAATGCTTCTACATTATCCGATTAAAACTATATGAAAATAATCATACCATATGTGGCAAAGGTAATGACATATCCTGGTTATTTAAAAAAAAGAATTTATGATTAAATGTGACCATAAACTCAATTGGAGATTTTAATGAAAAAATATTGTTTTCGATTTATTGCTCTTAATTAAAAATTTTAATAGTTTTTTTTATCTCTGAATGTGAATGTGCATTACACAACATAAATACAATTCCTACTATTATATTACCGATTTAATGTCTAATTGTCAAATAAAAATCATCTCTTCCATAATATTAATCTTAAAACTTAATTTACGCAAATGAATTTATATAAAATATTACATAAAATAAAATAAACTGCCCACATGGAACTAATAAACACGTTGCGTCTTGAAATTCGATTCTCTAATTACGCGACGATGATCAAACACTGATTCTTTTAATTTGTTTTAAACGCGTTCAGTTCTGAAGACGAGCTCTAATATTAAAAACCAATCTATCTTTTTCTTCCTCCAGAAAATCGCACAAATGGATGGAGTTATTGCTAAATAAGACGCATTTTCTGGCAAACATCTCACAGATTGTGAATCGTAATTATTATTGGAGAAATGTTGATCATACTATTTCCCAGGATCATTTCATATCATACGAGTAAAATCATAAATATTAAATGAAGAAAGTTTTTAAATTATTTTCTAACGAATACCAATATTCAATGATACCGACATTAAATAAACAAAATCGAACAATGTAATAAAATTTGCCAACGTTCGTTATTAATTTTGATGACAATGATCTATTTAATTGTATGAGGAATTACAATAATAAAAAAAATAAAACCTAAATTATAAATAAGCTTTTTTTATTGTTCACATCAATTTTATCTTGTTAGCTTGATATATCTACTAAAATAAAGTTTATATAATATATATATGTTAAATGTTTTATTTATACATACTTGTCTGCATGGCATCTTTTTATTAATTGAAATAATCTTCGGGTTTTTTTATACTATAAAACAAACACCTTTTTATTGCCAAAAAATTTGCAATTAAATTGACATTGAGAGAAAAAATTATAATTTTGTAATCTATTAAACACCAGTAATACGGTATAACTGACTAATTTAAATTCTTAAAACTACTGACATCTGCTATTGACCATTCTAATACTTCATCCACGATTTGAAATTCACCACATTAAAATAAAGTTTGAAAATAACGGTTTTTGTTCTTTTTTTTATTATTTTTATAAAATTCGGCAACAAAAAAAGCTGTGAGAAATTATTACTGTTGAAAAAAATTTTTCCAATTTTCGACCGAAAACCATGGATTCCAAGATGAGATTTTTATTTCTATATTTATTTTAGGAAAAGTCCCCACGGCGGAGCTTTCAGGAAAACAGAAATTCATTTATAGTACACAAAACAGATAGGTCTATATATCCCCTGAAGATATAATTTTTAATTATTTATTAAATATAAATAGCAATATTGCCAAAATTATTTTACATACAAACTGAATGTGGAGTTATATCACCCGCTAGATGGGTTGGCTGCCTTCGGTTGGCAATTGAATAAGTGAGTGATTAGTGTGTGTCGTGCGGACAGTAAGGACATATACCAGGGATTGACTCATCCTGCAACGACTGATTTTGCATATCACAGTTCTCGACCCAAAATACCGAAAAACTGATACCATCTTTTTTCGAGAAAAGGAGTGAAAAACCTTTGAATAATTAAGAACCCTTAAAAGGAATATTCACCAAAACCTCTAATATTAGACGTCTTTAGTCCATCCAACAAGAAACGATTTTTAACAATTCGAGAGCTTGCTGCAGTCCTCTGAAATTAAAGATTAAATGATCCAGTTTTATTTCATCACACAATAGTGCTTGAGTAGAAAAATATCAGATATCCTAAGGCAAAAATAAACAAATCAGATTTTTAGTAAAATGTACAATTTATTTATGAATACATTCTCATAATATTCTTAAGCCTAACAATAAAATATAATACGGAAATATCTTAGAACGTACGAAATATGTTTATATAATAATAAAATGTAAAATATTTATAAAAAGCACCGAGTCTTTCTAATATCTTCCTCATAATGCGGAATAAAATCCATTTTCTTATAAAACTACGTGCGATTCGCGTGCAATTATTGTGCAATAATTTCTTGTTTCGTGCGTTTTATTACAAAAGATTATTATAGAAATGTCATTTTTTATCACAAAATGTGTCCCTTTTAGCTGTTTTGTTCTCTCTTTTTGGTTCTTCTACGAAAAGGCCTCATTTTAAATCCAAATTTAATGTGTTTCACCACAAAACAACTCTTCATATGCACTTTTTAATCAAATTTATAAAAAAAGATCGATCGATCGACTTCAGTCATCACTTTGGGAGTATCTTAAAAAGTTTCATCTTTAAATATCCATTTCGTCAAACGTCCTCGACAAACGATTGCTGTCAATCCGCCTCCTCTGACTTCTCCTCACTGCGTCCGCCCGACGATACGGCTCGCTCTTCAATCCCAACAGAATGTCCTCCAATGCTCCATTATACACTTCGTCCTGCTGCAACAATTTCTTCTCCCTCACCGAATTCGCTTTGGTCTTCAGTTCATTTATCACCGCCTCCTGCTGCTTCTTCTGATTGATGTTCGACCTGTTCCTCAGCACCACTCCGTCCTCTTCCTTCTTCATTGCGGCCAGCGCTGCTGCCTGTTCCAATCGCCTTCGTTGTTCATTCTCTTGGTCGGTCGTCTAAAACAATTTAAAGGATTTTTTTTTATTTTTTTTAGAATCATACAACCCAAATTTAGATAAAAAAACGCATTCCTGTTTTCTTGATATTTCTAAAATCAGATGCACTCTTTCATAGTTGTCCAATTAAATAAACGGTATACAAACACTGTGAATGGAATTTAATAATCTTTAAAATACCGAGTTATCTTAGATACTTAAAATCGTTTGTTAGCTGCGGTGCGAAATACCCTAAGAAATTGACTACTAATTCACTGAAAAACAAATAGTCATAAGAATTTTTTTTAAAAAAAACCCGTATTTTGAGACTACCCCATGTTTCTTAAACGATTGTAGAGGGAAAACTTATTAGAGAAATATTAGGTTATAATACATCTCAGAATTTAAACTAAATCTTTCATGGCATAAAGTGTTAAGAAAACACTGTGAAGAAGTTCCTGCAGAGATATCAAGGAAACGTAGATGCTTAATTTAGGAATTTAAAATTTAACAATTAATAACTGTGTAATTATTTTTAAAAAAGCTTTCTAATTAACAAAATGAATTAATAAATGGGTGATCAAAATAATTAGTCATGAAATGAAATTAATATGATTTTATTTTTATTCGTTTTCTCAATGGCCAAAAATATTCTTAATACTTACCCACATGATTGTATTCGTTATATACAAATTAATACATAAATGCCAATATCAAGATATTTACAATGAAAACATAGACGTTCAATTGTAAATATTTAATATTAATTAAAATTTAGTAATCATTTTAATTGTCTACAAAAAAAAAAGATAAATGAAGTTAAATTTAACGTTATCATTTAAACTACTAGACACATTATAACAACTAAAAACTCACCTTAAAAGATTTGACGAACCGAACCAATAGTGCGAAAAATGCGTTTGCATCTGCATTTCTCGACGATTCCCCAAAGAATTCGATGCACTCCTTGAACGAGTCCTGGGCATTTTTCGAATCTATTTTGATTTTCTTTAATTTCTCCTCGGAATTGTTCAGGAAATCCTTCAGCACGTGGTTCTGGAAGGTGCTGGTTCTGTCTTTGCCTCGCAGCTCTACTTCCTTCCTCACCACCTCCATCCCCTTTTCCAGCTCAGCGACATCCGTAATTACATTCTCCAGAGAAACCTGTGCCGCTTTATCGATGCAAAACAACTCACTCTCAAAGTTCAACAGCTCGGGAAACTTTTGCCGAATCGTGCCCACAATCCAGTGAAGAAGAGAAATTCGCTTGTCTGTAGATTTCGTGTCTAACAGCGTGTCCAATGACTGCAATTTAAAACCGTAGGCCGGGCCTCGTTTGCTGCTATTCAAATAATTTCCAAAGGCCAGAACCACCTCGAGCACTGCCTTAAATTTGGCAGAATTCTTCACCGAGTTCGATGCATTGTAAATGGCGTAAATTTGCTGGAATTAAAGCGAACAAGAATAAATTTTGTGGTATTGTTATTTAATTCACACAGTTTATGATAATTAAATTTAAATCAATTTAATAACCAATGATGAAACTAATATAACTGTCAAACAATTTATTATTTTCAAATGACGTTATTACAAATCTTATTGAAAAAAATAATTTAAATCTAGAATTATTTGATTAAATGCAAGATTCCGTGGCGTAGTGTGATCACAAACCCCATAAATAATTGAAATTTGGGATTTTTTACTTCAAAATTTTAAACATTCTTGTGTGTAAATTTAATAATTTTTATGGTTTTTAAAATGATAATTGTTGTTAGAAATGACTAACTTTCCACTTTGCAATCAAATAAACAGTATTTTATTTTAAAAAATTCATATTTTTACTATATCAATAATTGTTAAGATCTTCATGAACTTTAATTGAAACTTATTCAAAAACAAAATTTAGTCATTTTCTTATTTTCAAGTAAATAAATAGACATTATTATGTTCAAAGTAAAACTCACCGGACTAATTAGATGCAAAGAATCGAAGAAGTTTCCCATATAATTCATGATCGATAATTTCGATTGAATCCTCTCGACTTTTGTCAACTGAAGCATAAACTTGTCTTCCTCTGTCAGGGCATTGAGATCTTTCTTTTCCAGAATGTACTCCTTATAGGCTTTTGTCTCCGTTTCTGTCGGAATCATCTTTTGCAGAATCTCCACATTCTCCAAGTTCAACTGTTTCAGATCTAGATTATTAATCGCTTTGATGACCATTTCTGGCGGCATTTCCAATTTCCTTCGCGAAATCGCAATATTTCTAAGCCTAGTATGCTCTAGAAGACTAATATGCTCTGGCTTTTTATTCCTCTTGCTCGGAAACGACATTAGACCATCCAACTCATTGTTACCACCATTGGCTAGTTGTCCCACTTGTCCAACTTTAATCTTGAAATTCTCCTCAAATTCGGTGAAGTCAATTTGTTTGTGCAGTTTTTCATCGTCCAAATCGTTAAAAATAGTTCCTCTCACTTGATTTGGCTTTAGTACGATCCAGTTTAGGGTTGGCAACTTGTATTTTGTTTGAACTTTCCTCTTTATGGTCATGGCACCGTCTGGGGCTGGCATTGATCCTGCCGGGGGAGGAGGAACAGGAATGAAAGATTTAGGAGAAAGCATTCCATTTGGTTTAGGTAATGCTGGAGGGGGAGGTGGCGGAGGACTTGCCACTAAACAAGGGGGAGGAGGTGGTGGTGGAGGAGCTGCCTCAACATGGGCAGTTGGACTTGTGTGAGATTCTTTTGTTCCATTAATTAGAGTTTGAGAATTAGAGAGCTCCTGGACTTTACTTTCCAATTTCTTCGATTCCTGCTCGTGCTGTTTTAGTACTTTCCTCAAAGTGGACACCTCCTCGTCAGTTTGACGAGCCTTCACCTGCATTTCATCCCTCTCCACAGCCACTCTATGCAACTCCGTTTCTAACTCATGAATTTTCAATGAAAACTCCCTCTCATGTTCATGCATTCTGTCTAGAGATCTCCCCAAATCGTCTTCTAGTTCTTGTACCCTTTCCAAGGCCGCCGTCTTTGTTTCACTGTCCTCCATCAAGGCAGCCACATCGAAGACATTATCCAAATACGCGGAAATTTGAACGTGTAGCTCTTCACTTTCAGTTAATCTTAATTTCTCCAAATATTTGTCCAATCCCAGGGACGTGAATTCGTATTGCAAATGTACCCGATAGTTCATATCCTCCACCGAATGTACCACGATATTAACAAACTGCATACAGGCAACCATAAAGTCTATATTAAACAGTTCAAAATTCATGAAATACTCCATCAAAATGTGGAACCTTTTCGACTCCTGAAGCACCTCCTTAAAATTATCAAACGCAGACAGGATGATCTCATGTCCACCCTTCACTAGACAAATGGCAGCGAGCAGCTCTAACACTAGGGCTTTCGTTCTCAGAGATTTGTGGATGAGACTCAGCGCTATACAATTGATTGCCTCACGATGCTGAATGACCATATTAAAACCGTATTTATTGTTCATGATCGCCCTTAGACACATGATGCACACATGAATATCATCAGTCGAAGCCCCCATATTCAGTTTGGCAATATGTCTGGACCGTCTTTTAATATTAGGACTAGATTCAAGCATGCTGGACAGGCCTGGTCGAATGAAATTTTGATTGTCCGCTCCTCCTCCTCCTCCCCCGCTTCCTCCCCTCCTTTTCACACTGGACGAATGACTGCTATTGTGATTCGTTTGACTATCATTCAACGTTTGATCCCCTGTCTCACTGGTCGGACTCAGATTCTTGCTCCCTCCACTAGAAATGACTGAACTGTCCTCCTCTTCCATCTCTCGCTTTCTTGCCTCCATAATTCTCTGCTCATGCCTCATCATCGACAATCGAAAGCTCAAATAGTCTATCAAAGCATCCAGCCCTTGATTCTGTTCATCTAAAAACTCTTTAACCCATTCTATATGGTTGGTCCTTAATGATATTTCTAAATCCCGCAACACCTGAGTTGAAGTTGATTCGCCCACTATTTTACGTTTCTACAAAAGATTTGAACAATAAATCATCAATACAATATAGAATTCTATATGTTCACCCATGATAAAAAGACCCATACTGGTAGCATATTCCCGAAGCATGGTCAGTTGGCAGGCCTAAACAACGTTTCTCGGTGACAACTCATTTTGAATATGTAGTACGAAATTTATTGTTTTTTATATATATTTTTATAAAAAAAACTCATTTTATATTCATTGAATTGGTTATTTATGAAGTGTTTGATAATAATAATAAAAAGTTAAATGGAGAAAAGAACAATTGTGATAATACGGCAGTTCGAATTTATCATTTTCCTAAATATGACAAAATTTGTTTATTATTTGGGTTAACAAATGCCATTTTTTAAAGTTAAAAACTACAATAATTTCTTTAAAACATTTAGAATTAAAGATCGATGAGAGTGCAGTTTTTTAAATAAACTAAATGCCAAATTGATCGGAAAAAATGTTAAGAAATATATAATTCCTGGCCAGAATTTAGCCATGTTGTCGTCTAAACAAAATGCTTTAACCTTAAATGGGAAAGATCGTCTCAAGAAAAGAAACATTTTCGCTAGAGTTTTCGAAAAGATAGCTTCGAATAATAATAACGATAGAATTTTATGGGATGAAATTGAATTTGTGATTGAAAAGGTGTTTTTAAACTGGGCCAAGTTTTGTATTGACAAAACTAAATGAATGTACTTTGAAACTAATACATAGAATACCAAGTTATTTAACAATAATTCTACAGCTATAAAAAGAAAATTTAAAAAAAATAAAAATTTGTACAATTTTCATTTGAATATTTAATAAATTTCGAGTTGTCACCGTGACATCATAATTTCGCACATATGACCGTCATGACCATCATTGGGAATGTACTACTTCTTTTCTTTATTATACCAAGTTGTTTACATACCCTGTGACTTCGAGACGCTTTCGGATCTAGATAAGTCCTCAGTTTGGTTAGATAGTGTGATGGCGGATCTTTGACGTGTACCATTTCCTGAAAATCCAAATCAAAAACCAAATATCAAAATTAGAAATTCATTTCATTTTCATGGAAATAACCGTTTTTCAATTGAATGCCGGGCAAAGGGAAGTTGACTCAAAGTTTATCATAATGTGTCGCCAACTATTAAACAACAGTCTAATTATATTTGCTTATTTGCCAAAACATAAACAACAACACGATAATTCAACATTTTATCTGGGCTAACCAAACCACGTCGCGTCCCAGATTCTCGCCTATATTGACATGTTTGTACCAGTTTATTTGATTTATGAAAAAGGCTGCATTATGACAGAAATTACCCAGTTTATAATTCTCTCTGATAACAAATTGTATGGAATTTCTCTCCGCGTCACCCTTCATTGTAAAAGCCTCATAAAGCTGGACATTATAAATTTACTCAATCAGTTTTATGAATGTGCAATTAGCTCCCCATTACTATCCCATCAATTTAATCCTAGCTTTTAATTAGAGCACCAATAAACTAATAATAACCAAACTGAGATAAGAAAGTTCATCTGCATTACGGCTATTATCGTAATAAAGGGTGATTGTAACAATTATAATTTCACTTTTAATAGTTATTTGTACACTTAGGGTTCAAAGTGATATTTTGTTCACTGAGAATTTCAGTTGTCAACCGAAGCTTGCTGAGGTTGACAAGAAATTCGAATAAACAAAATTCAATTGAACCCGTAGAGTACACATAATTTTATACGTTTGTAATCTAGTGTCTTTGATTTGAAAATTTTTAATAAAACAATCTCAGTACATTATTTTATTATTATAGTACGGAGGGTGAGACAAAATAACAGTTTTTGTTTTTTGTCTCGCTAGAGAAGAAAAATTTATTTTGAATGGATGCTATGAGTGAACAAAAGCTTACTTTGAACGTATCAAATGTATAAAAAATAATATTCTCTCTGAGATCTATATTGCAATACTTAGTTGCATTTGAAAAATTTTTGCACTAGCGTTGTTGTTCCTCTGGACCGTCGATATATGTATGTATTTAATTATGATATTTGATATTAGAATTCTGGATGAAGAACAATTAGCTTACGTCATATAATTGTTAGATTTAAGATGGAACTACTATTTTGTAAAAACCATCAATATTGTTATAAAAAAATTCAAATTTGAATATGTCTTGTAACAAGATTTGAAGGCAGTGTAAATGAAATTAAAGATAGCCAATTTCTCTACGAAATTACAATTATTTAAAAAAAACGAAACTCTCTTGCATTTTTTTTAAATTAGGTAACATGAACTATTAAGTTTATGCAATCATGCATTATTTGATTACAACTCAATCCCTATAAACAAAGTTGAAATGGAAAACCCATGGCTTAATTTCAGTCTAATTGATAATTAAATAGCGTCAACAAAATTTCGCTCCATGGTGTTGACCTTCAAACGACGAGGCGGCCAACACCATTTCACTAGCATGACGATTTAATCGCAACTGGTGGACGTTCTGTAGAATGCTGATATGTGTGTAGTATTGCTGTCTATACATTTCCGGTTTAGTACCAACCATGGATGGGGCATCATCAACAACTAGCCATCGAAAAAGTCGATTTCCTCCTAAACAAATCATCATACTTGACCGGACTTTGGTGGCGTCCGTCGTCGTCGGCCATTGTTCTTGTCGCCTCCACGCTTTTGCTTGTCTGTATTGTCATAGTGACTGTGTTGCATTCTCGTTTATTTTGGATGGTATTTTATAGTTTTATTTTCACATTTATCGGGCATATTATTATATTTTGGGATTGCTTCAATTGAAAGCGAATTATAAATAATACAATGAAGAAAAGCGATCATCATAATCATTTTGAAGAGAAGAAACTCTCCAAGAGTAAAACTACTACCCACCTGGTCACAAATAATGTCCCACTTCTTCTCGTCGTCGTAGTTTTTCAGCAACTTTGCCTTGTCCGGGGGCAGATCCATTGAAGCCTGGAAACCGACAAAATAAAACAAATCATGAATAAATTGCCACATTTTAACAATGATAAAGTGAAAGAGAGATGAACATTTTATTCCATTCGACGAATACAATATTAAAGAGTGAATGAATAAATTAAAAATCACAATAATTTAAATCATGGGAATCGCACAAACAAATTTGCACGAGATCTCTCTGGCTCAATGGTCGTCGTTCTGTGTTCCCTTTGCTCAAAAACTAGGTCAACAACTATCGCAGAAATCGATATGGCTAATCGAATTGCATGCCTCACTATCATCCAAAGTTGTCATTAGTTAAGCTGAGCGCAATAAACACGCACCACACAGTTCACGCAAATCGTGGCCGCTCCTAACCACCAACCAACCATTTCTTTTTTAGAGCAGGCAGCAGTAATTTATCAAAATGTTTACCAGATAACATTATATTTTTATAACGAGAAAACCATTCATGGTTTGTACTATTCTGCTATTTTTCTCATCCCATTTGTACACAAAACAGACTGTTTTATTTAGATTTCTGTTAGAAAATTGAAAAATAGGTATAAAATCTGTTCAATTTAAAGTACAAGCAATATATTTGGGTTAATATATTTCAATATTACAATATTCTACCCAGTAAAAAATCAAATAAATTAGTATTGAGTCCTCGCACAATCTTTTTGCTTACTTGAGGTAACCCAAATATAATTTAATTTAATCTACTTTTGATCTAGATTTAACTAAAACCCAGTTAAAGTATTACCTACAAATAATAAAAGAACTTAAATAATCAATATATCTTTTCACAATTGACAATTGAATAAGTTCCAAATCGTTATTTGTTATGATGTGATTTAAATAGATGATTTTATATAGAATCTATGTATTGATTTTGCCACCGAAACAGAGCACACATACTACGAAGAAGACCATCACTTTCATGAATTTCATCTGTATCCATTTTTGGGAGCAAATTACTAGTACAATGATCTGGGTTTTCTCTTCGATTCTATGCACTCCATCGAAGCTTTAAAAACCTGTCTGAAGTCTAACAATTAGTATTGACGATAATAGTTGTTCGATAGTTGGGGCATAACCTTAGATAAATTATATCTTTATACTAAACACCTATCTACAACTAACTAAACCCGTTCCTTATAATGTGACTAACCTTTACTGGCCAGGTGCGCTGATTCCGATTGACGAATCGATTGCACATCTATCGATTCTACCATCGTTATCATAAAAAAAGATACAAAAACCACGTGAGGAGGAGGTGGTGGTGGTCGACACCCATCACTCCAAGGAATCACGATGATACATCGTTCCGATGATCATTATATATAAGTGTAAGAGCTATATAACTCTTTAATGGGTTGATCAATTCAATCTTAGATTAATTTTTAATAATCAAATCATTATCCATAATAATATTTAATTTATTTATCTATATTTATATAATTGCAACTCAAAATTACAAAAATAAATATGATCAAAGATCGTAATCGTTGAAAGTTTAATAGCAACAGACACTCTGATTTGTTTGCTGTAGAACCAAACCACAAGCAAAATACATGTGACACATGTATTTAAGTTGATAAGATTCACCCAAACGAACAATTGAGGTCTTTATTTCAGCCACACAATTTGCCAAAGCTGTCGTTTCATATATGAATGAATCGCTATTTTTGGTTTATATGCAAATTTTAGCCGAGATTCAATGATGATTCATCCTCTCTCGTTAATTGGTACTATAGATTCAACAAGCGCACAATTTTACTAAAGACGGTTAAAGATCAAAACCCTGAAGACAAAAGGCACTTGAATTCAATTTACTGAACTTCCAAACTGAATTTCTGATATTGATTTGTGAATTTCACTAGAAAAATTGTTTTACAACTCATCACAATTTCATTATCAATTAGCAATTTCCTTTACTATTAATCATTCAACAAATCGATGATTACACACAAATCATCGCGAAAACATTTGATTTGTCGAAAGTTTCTGCAAACTGAAAATGGGAGAATTGAACGTAAAATGAAATAAACAATGAAAGGTGCAGACAACCTTGATGCCATCATCATCAGCAATAAAATGACGTAATCTTAATTCAGAGTCTGAACCAGTCAACATTGGAAGCAGTTGTACAAACACAAACAAATATTTATTCAGAAAATAAACCTTAAAACATATTTAAATGCAAATATACTTGAATTTACTTCCGATTTAAAACTTCATCTAAAATCTATTTAACATTAATAGTCATACAAGTATTTTATCTATATTATCAAAAGACAAACAATGATTTCCATTGACAATATTCAATTTCGAATGATAGATAAGGAAAATTGCGAGTTCAAATTGCAAAGAAAAGAATTTATCAATTGATTTCTAATCCTTTTTAAAGCCAAACAAACTTGCAAATTTACAAAACCCACTCAAATATTGTCATTGTGGGCAGAACGATTTGTCAAATCAAAGAATTTCTATAAATATCATTGTCTTCAATTCGCTTGAAGCAAAATCGAAATCCGATTTAAAACTGATTCTACAAAAATCGACTTGTTATTTGATATTTTTATTTTTGTCATTGAGATCAATTAAATTGAGACGGCCAGAGTTCCACCTTTTGATTATTCAGCAATTTGTATATTGACAGCATTAAAGTCGTTTCTGATACGGATTGCATTACCATGTAGAATATTATTACCGGATATGTAATTAAATTGCGTATTCTCAATAAACTTAGCAATAAAACAAACGCTCTAAAACGGCTAATTACTCTCGAGTAACCATGAAAGAGAAAGCTCCACATTATTGCATAACATTGTAAGACATTTAAATTTTTACTTGAGCTAGATAATTTCCGTAAACAGAAAACAAACCGCGAAAACACTTTGAATTGCATAACTATTACTTTAAATAAAATATGAACCAAATCATTAAATTTTGTATGATTATTATACATATCTGGTTCTAATCTATACCATCCTTCAAACTTCTTTAAAGTAATATTCTGCCTAACTTTTATGGCCTTTTAAATATAAGGAAACTTCTTTTAAAAATCCTATATCTTAATCTATTCAATCAATTTATACTGTATAAAACCGGAAACAGTAGAAGCAATTTGTATGAAAAATTAACTCAACTAGCTATATTACTTTCTTCAGACAATTAAACCGAGATCATAAACTGGTTCTTGGCAATGATTTGGCATCTTAATAACAAACCATGCAATAAGCCTTGAAATCTATTAATAAATTAAACCCATAATATACTAAACACCGGCGGCAAACATATCAGAATTTATTAAATACAATAAGTAATTTAGCCACACACACAGTCTGTATTTGCATTTTTATGTCTATGCTAATAGTCAAGTTCAATGTTCGCGTAAATCGTTTGTAAATATCACCGTAAACTAAAAAAAAAATACTGAAAAAAAGTTCTAAGAAAATAACACTTAATTGGACTAAAAATCAGTGAGACAGACGAAAAACAGTAAAATCGATTTCTTTCAGTTACACTCAAATGCTAAGACACAATTCCTATTTAATACTTGTCATTATTGTTCTAAATATAAAACCACTTAATTCGTTTCCCCTTCAGAACTTCAAATGCCGGGTCGAGGTCATCGAAACTGAACTTTGTGGCTCATCATGATCAAGCAACCGAACATGACACTGTACAAGTCTTTTTAGGAAGTTATACAATTTAAGATCAAGAAAGAGTATCACAAGAGTATTTTACACATTTTTGATTAAAAAGAATATATCAATCACCTAATAAAAAAGGATTTACCCTATTTATTAGTGAAAATATCCAGAACATCCATTACAATTGAATGAGTACACAAATGAGAGATGTTTACAACATTTTTGGCTCTGAATTATGTAATTTTTGAACCTCAAATACTAAAAATTGGCTTTAAAAATTAACACTACCATCATATGTTATGAAAAACTGAAAACGAACTGGGCCGGATCTAATCATTATTGCAATTTTAAACTGCTTTTTGCTTCTACTCTATGACCCAATAGTCTAAATTAGAGGGTGCTGGTCGTTAAAATCATCATCAGGAACCAGCATCATAACCATGATCACAAATTAATGGCATAAACAATTGACCCCAAATTTTCTAAGTTTGTATCTGCGACAAACAATTTATTATTTTTTAGACAATTTGTTACTTACAATTGATATTAGAGTACAAAATTTGTTCCGTCATAGATGTTTTAAAAATCTAACGTTTTTGTTATTTATTTGTTCATCGTTTCTAAGTTTTGAGATTTAGACAAATTTCTTTTAGATTTTCACATGTAAAACATAAAAATATAACAAAATTGTCACAAGTTACACAGTACTAAATCAATATCAAAAAGCTTACTTTTCGATACAGGATTGCAAAATGAAAATTTCAACAAACTATTGTTCTTTATTGATTTGATAGATTTCTATAAACACTTAATATAAATTAGTTTCGTATTCAATTACTTTATAACCAACGTATCTACACCAATTTTATAGATCGACAACGAAATCTATATATTGGCTTTATAGTGTAATTTATACAAATTACTTGTATCTATCTATATCACTATATTAGTAGATTGAATAAAGACTTGTTTAGAGATTTATGTTTTAAAAAGAAACATAACTTGTAATGTACAGATTTTTTCTGGATTGTGTTAATTTTTTTAAATTGCATAAAATTTTGTATAAAATATTGTCGATTGTTTTATTTAAAACACTGAACTTCTTTAGAACATTCTAAGCTCGTGATTTTAAAAAAGTAAAATTATTTTTTGTATGTAAATTATAGATTGAAAAAACCATACAAATATAAAAAAATTATGCTTGTTATTTTAAAAAATCTTAAAGTTTATAATATCTAATCTAATCTTATCGACCTTGTAAAAATAATAACATGTCAAGGATTTAAAACTAAAAAACAAATAAAACACTCTAAAAAACCAAACATGACCAAATTTACCAGTCTAAAATATAAATCTTTAAATACAAATACTATTAAAAAGGAAAACAATTTCTCCAAACAATCATTATTTGTTTTTTATTCTAATAGTACGTGATATTTGCAATATCTTATGAAATATCCATGATTCATTTAGTATTAATAGTTTCTGCTGAATTTGAAGTTACAAAGTATATTTCACAAGTATTCGGATTGATAAATTAAGTGATTAAAAGCCCATGAAACACACATGAGCTCAACTCTACTCCCCCTCTCTCAATATTCCAATTTATTCTGTCTATTAATGAACTCTACATTTTTTCATTATTCTCCATCACCAACATCATTAACATCATCGTCATTGACAACAAAAACCAAATCTGTCTCCTCTGGTTGAATTTGGATAATTTAAAGTTTCCCTATATATATGAAATTGAACTCACCAAAACTTTGGCAAACCGATGATCCAGCTCATGCCTGTCTGCTGGCATCGGCTGGAACCGTCTCCGGACGCTGGGCTGCCTGATGTGGTGGACAGTGCCATTGGAGTCTATCCCAGTGCCTCCTAATCCAATGAAAGTGGTGCAGGAGGCCGTGGAATTCCGCCCATTCGTTATCGACGTCGCTGTGCTGATGATGGACCTCGTCCTCGACCCGGGAACGTCCTCGTCGTCCACCGGCGGCACTGCGGCGGCCTTTGAAACGCCCAGCCCCATGTTCGAACACTATTCAACGCGATTTTCCGACCATTTGTTGAAGAAATTAATCCATGAATCACGGGGTTTGTTGCTTTTTGCTTCACACCAATACGCGCACTCCTCGGAATTTCAAAGCACAACTTTTATTAAACAAAATCACTATTTTCCTGCACTTTTTTCATTCGGATTCTTTCAGACTTTTCCAGACACTTTTCTCTAGTTGCTGCGTTTCCTCTTCTTCCCTCACATCTGGACAGCTTGCTTCCGTTTTCTATTTCTTCTTTCTTTACACACTCAACACACAAAAACAACTTACTCTTGAACAACACCAAAAATGTTAACCCAACAAAATCACCAACCAAAGGAATGCACTTTAATATTGAAATATTCACACATTGGACACTTTCAATCTCTAATAAAAAACAGGGTCTCCATCGCCAAGATCTTCTTATTGAGATAGTTTTTTAGGTAGGTTGTCCAGATCGGACGAAGCACTTTAGACGTTAAACTTATTTATTTTAATTTTTCTCTTCTGTCAATTAACACAGCTTCTTCTTCTTGTTCAAATCTGACGTCAGATTTGACAGCTGTCACTTTCAAATTCTAGAATCCACACAATCCACAAAATCCAAAAAATGGCGAAGGCGCGAAATTCAAATTTTTGGATAATTCTGAATTTGAAAATTTGATATTTTCAACAAGTTAACGATTAATGGAGCAATATATCGGAAAAAGGAGATGGAAAATCATTTTGTATCTTTTGTTTAGAGAGAGAGAGAGAAATGAGAGATGGAAATCAAAATTTTTAATAATAAGGTTATTTTTCTCAAAATTATTTGTATGTAAGAGAAATCCCTCAGCAGCAACTGAAATAAACAAACATGTTTTGAGGTTATGTTTAAAATTTTAGTCCAAAAATTATTCTAGTTCTTCAAATGTCGTTGTTTTGTTTATAAATTTTCAAAGATCGTTAATAAACAAATAATTTTTAAGAGAAAATTTTTTGGAATTTCAAATTAAGTGCGAGGGAGAGAATATTAAAAAAGCGAGAGAGAATTGCTACTGTCCGCCAGATGACGCATTATTTTAAAAACAGCGCGAAATTCAACTTTCTATCATTTTTTTTGTGAATTTTCTGCTTTTCTATCCTTTTGTTCGGACGAACCCTGATACAGGAAAAGACATGTTTGATTTCTTCTTTTATACTCGAAAATAAATTAAATCACCTACACAATATTTTTACTACTTTTCATATAAGAAAGTCAATTCAAACCTAGAAAAATACACATACAGTCAACTCTCGTCAATTCGAAACTCAAGGGACTTAAAATATATGAATTATTAAGTTGTTGATAATTTGTAGGGAACTATGTAGTGATGTCTTTGAATAGGAAGTAACGAATGTGTTCTGGTTTATTAATGCGAACCCAGAATTAATAAAAGAAAAACAAAAGAAACAGTAGGTTACTTATATTAACAAATGGATAGTTTTAAAATCGTTCTAAATATTTTTAATAAGCCGTTCAGAAGCACTGCGTATGTGACTAATCAGATTAAGGGTTGTATAAAAGAAACATCCCTCATTATCGGTATCTTTAGAACAATTTTATAATTTATTATTTCAAAAAAATTTAATAATACTTTTATATAATTGAGTTAGGTAAAATCCTGAATTTGCGGCAAAATAATACTTTGCGGACCTGCAAACAAGTTCTAACTTTGTTAGTGTTATTCAAAACACATTTCTTGAGTTGTTTCTAATTAACGCTTTAATAAATAACAATAAAATGCAAGTTTAGAATTAAAATTAGTTTATTTCGGTTAGTTTAGGAATTGTACAAAATGTAATACGTAAACTTGTAGGTAATGTAAGTCTTTTAACAACTTTTTACTGGACTGGCATTATAGGTAATGAATGTTGTATTAACTACTATTATTATTCCACAATATCTAAGAAAATATCTATAAATAATAATATTCGTAAACATTTGTAACAATTAGTATTAAATTCTGGAAATATGTGTAACAGTATATTTGTGCAGGGACAGCAATTTTAGTAGACGAGCATCAAAGCTCGAGGAAGGAAGATACGTGCTTGAGTGGTGAAAAAGCTCTAATAATAAAGTCGTGCTACCAATTTCGCTCTGTGTTCTGTTTGTGTAATACGCCCACAGTCAGGCTTCCTAATTTCTTGCGAGGCTTAATGGAATTCGGAAATTTTTTAATTGGGATCGAAAGCCAGTCGCCTCGGTTTTTCCACCCTCCCTGCCACCACCACCGCCTCCACAGCTTGTCTGCCAACCACTCGAGTCTAATTTTTATAATGATCTTTCACGCTGGATCACGTAGAAACTGCGGAATAATCGCAATATTATTCATACTAATGACGACGATGATAATAATTTGCTTTGGAAACCACCCTCAAGTGTATGTGACGCGTATAATTGGAACACAATGGTTGTCAAATTTAATCATAAAATAAAATAATAGAACCTTTGCTCGCCTCCTCCCTCTCCTCCTCCTCGTCGCCTCTGCTCTTCCCAATGTGTGATGACGACGACGACAATAGCAACACAAAACTGACAAACAGGGGCGAGATGGATGTTTGCTGGTTGGCTGCTGATTCAATTGATTGTGATTGTGTGTTCACTTTCACCCCCAACCTCTAACACCAGTTGAAGGGTGAGCCGAAATTTTAGACTATTTAAATTACAATTCATTATATTGGACAATTAAAGCAATTATCTCACAACAAAATGATAATTGTTTTTGATAAAGTTTAGAAGCGCATTGTTTTAAATAAAAATTAATTTGAAGGACTATATTATAATTACTATATTGAAATACTTTTTTTAAATTTCGTAATTTCAATAAAATGCGATATAATTTTATTTTTACTATTTGCTTTTGTAAAAACATACTGAAATTCTTGTTTCAATAACAAACACCTTTTATATTTTTCTTTAAAAAGTAAGCTTCAAATAGGATTAAGTTCTTGTCGAAGGAGGAGTTTTTGAAATAACAAAATAATTAATATAAAAATACGAGTTATATTATCGTATATTCAGTATTAACATCCAAAGAAAAAAAACTAAAAGTTAAATTATATAAATTAAAAAAATCAGTTTCAATTGCTTTAAGGAAAATGAGGAGTCTCAAGCTCAACCACAAGCAACGGGTTTAGTCCCGATGCCTCTTTTAGCTAACAGAACTCCAATTGGTCTTCCATTTGGGCAGCTTAATATTCTGCACTATCTTGTCCTCGTACAACTGCGAGAAAATTAATAACCCACCTACCACAATTTTAGTTTAACCTTAACTATAAATTATATTTTATAAATTGGTATGAATAGGTACTAGTGCTTATATGATCCGAAATTGTAACTAGGAATATAACTTAACACCGTAAATTCAAGAAATTTACGTATTTTGGACCATAGACTTATTATGCTAGATGGGCTATTTATTTTCACGCAGTTGTATACATTAACTATTTTACACAAATTTGCAAATAAAACTAAATACTCTTTCAATTCAAAGTGTATTTTAAAATAGGTATTTTTTGCATATATGTATGTATGTTAAGAGCTAACAATTTATAGCTTATATACTAATTAATTTTCAGTAGTTTCGGTGATCAAATAAGCAAAATCCGAACTACACTAAGGCAAAATCATATTTGGTTAGTGAAAATACATATTGTACGGATTTACGCTTAATTTGTAATCATAGAAAATAAAAAATAGTTCACCCTGTGTATTGCAATAAATTCACCAAGAAAATTCTTCTACTAAAACTGAGAGCTGGTTTACAATCATTCGGGTGGGTTCATAAAATCCTTTGACGAGCAGCCAATTTACATTACTTGGCACATAGAAGGTGGGATGTCAAGAGGGCACGTTCTGCACGCAATGAATTTTAATTGAATGCGCTAATCGGAAGCGTTTCTAAAAATATGATTTTAAATATGACTCACTTTTTCATTATAAAGAGAAAATTTTGAATTTATTTTCTAATACATAGTTCAATTTAATAATAAAATAATTTGTCTTAATACGAAATTCAGGCAGAAACCATTAAAAACAATTTCACATTCTTTTCTCGTTAAAAAAAAGGCTGGCTTTACACCATTGGCATTTATATCCTTAATATCTAGGTGACAAGTATAATTTAATTTTTTATACACATTTTAATGATATATAATTTATTCACAAGTAGAAATTAAATATAATAGGATAATTTTATTTGACTACCTTTAAACGAATGCTCTTCTCTGGTAAATTTGATCGAGTAGGATAAATAATAAATAAACATCTCCTTGATGAAAATCTTAGAAAAGTTCTCATGCTAAAATAACAATTCTCTTAAGTATGAATTTCCTCACCTACGCAATTTTATGTTTATGAAAATTTAGCAATAAATTTAGCAGGACAATTTCATTGGAATTTAAAGTCCGTTACAAATATCAGGGAAATAAATTGAAGGCAACACCTTCCACCTTGTGAGTACTGAAGAGGTTCAACCGTCAAATCTGTCCCTAATTTTTCATCTTGTGCATTGGAAAATGACTATTGTATTGAATTTATTTACTGCATATGGGTTGATCGGTAAAATATGTATAGAATTTGGTCGATTTTGTTAAACACTCGAGTGTTTTACGCTTTCATGTTAATTTCCAAAATCCATTTTTCTCCGCTGCTGTTGATTTGACTCGTTGTGTCGTCGTCGATTTTTTTAATTCTTTTCTTCTCGATGAACCAAAATGCGTCCACCATTGTTCTCCTCTTGTCGACAATTTGTTGGAAATCCGTAATGAGTGCCCACTTAAAATTTATTTTTCACCATTTGAATGCGGATATATGTACATATGTACTTACAATACGGAGTAAGTACATATATAAATAAATTGAGCTATATATAGGGAGTTGTTGCTCCTATGTATAGCAAACAAATGACTCGTTGTGGACCATTGTTTCTCCAATTTTCTAGCTCTGCTTTTGTGCTCGATCAATCCAGGATGGGGGTTCGCTTAATTCTTCCTAAGCGAAAGGGACAAATCAGTCACAAAAACTTATAATATTTAACATATAAATTACAATTCGTTATAAATAACGGTATACTTTCCGCAATTTTGTAATAACTATTTATAATTTATTAATTAAACTGTTATTCTTATGAAATCTGGTTTGAAAATAACTTATACCATAGTTATATTTCAAACTATATTCAATCGTTTCATACATTTCATTGGAAATTAATAACACAATTCATTATATTCATCAACTCTTTATATTGTTTCAAGTATGCAGCATAAATAATAACAAAAAATAATGTTACTTTATAATATAAAGTAAATGACAAATTTAATTAGAGATTCTTAATAACAGTTTATAAAATAATTTCAATGATACAATTACATATAAAATTTACAATAATTTATCTCACATATATAAAAAAAGAAGATTGAGACCATTCCTTAAGTAATACTTCAATGATAGAAAATAGTAGCTAAGAAGTCATTATTATTTATATTAAATTAGCAAATTGAAATGTTATAAGAAGGGAATGATAAGGAAAATTTAATAGAGAATTAAGAATTGTTACTAAATATGAAAAATTAGTAAATTTTTTTGAAACATTGAAACGAGACCTTTGCGTGGATAAGAGGGAAATTAATTTTGTATAATATTATATTGAATAGGTGCTATTAATTGACTGCTTATACACTGAAAACAAATAGTCAGGGAAAGTCTAACACCCGATGGTTGAGACTATCCCAAGTTCCATACCTGAATTGTTGTGGGAAATATTATTATTTATTATTTTATTGAATCCAAAAATAATAATGAACATAAATTATTTGAAAAAAAACTAAAAATGTCCGAAAGAAATATAAAATACCAAAGACAACTAATTAGATTGATCGAAGAAGCAAAAAAGTAATAAAAAGCAAATGAAGAAAACAAGCATTTAAATATACATAATAATTGATATTTAAGTTAGTTTATAAAACATATAAGTAGGTAATGAAGCACTTTTCCGTAGTCCAGATCCAAATGTCCGATAATGAAACGAGACTAGAAAAACTAGCATTACCTACGGTTGCGAATTACGTTTTGTACAATTCCTTGCTTTTTTGAGAATAAAAATTAATATTTATCTTTAAAATTTGTGTTATAACTGTCATACGCCTGCAGATAGATAAATTATAAGATGTTATAAAAAAATCAATCTAGGAACCAAATGCTATTCTTATTTAGTAAAGTGTCAATCATAAATAGCAACAAAATGTTTCAGAATAACTTCTCTTTAAATTAATTTTAATGGATAAAAAATAAATGAGGAAATTGATCACATTTTTTTGGATTATTTCGGTTTTATTTGGATTTCTTCGGCTGTCATCAGGGCTCGGATTAACTTGTATAAGAATCTATATTTAGTTTATGACACTGTTCTAAGTTTTAACAGACTTTGCCGCACTAGGGCGACAAAGCACCACTTTGCCGTACGCTAATCGAGCATTTTACCGAACGTAATTGCACAAAACAAATTATTTATTTTAAGGATACATCTTATGGTTCAATGAACTGTGTCAAAAAACAAAATCAATCATTAACATTAATTAGAAACAAAATTAAAAACGTAAATTCTTTAATCTAAGTTTTCGGTAAGAAAGAATAATAAAAAAAATTCTATTAATTGTATTTCTACCAAATTAAAGAGACTCTTTATTTCAATCAAATACACACGACTGTGATTACTTATTCTTGATAAATTTTATTTAACTGAAAGTGAACAAATATTCTAATTAATATTGAAATCCAAATAGTAAATTTATGAATCATTATAACTTTTCCACTCTTTAATCTTCAAGACAAAAAATCAAGGATTGCCTTAAATTTAAAGAGTTTGAATAATAATCCAAAAATTATTTTGGAAAAGACTATTTTTTCCAAAATATTTCTTAAAAAATCATCTATTATATTTAAAGATACAATTAATGAATTTTAATTAAATAATAGAGACGACGAACAGCCTTCATAAGTTTTAAATATTTACTTTTTAGAGTAAATGACTAAATGCCAATCACAACACTAAGTATTTATAAAATAATCTGTTTGTCTTCAATTTTATTACCGTACGTACTGTAAACAAATTACTTCAGGCTCTCTATTATTTCGATTTGCAAACACACATAAGAAAACCGTTTAAGCAGCGAATCAAAACTAAACCTAATGAACTGATATCCAAATCTCTCTCCTGTCGTGCATCATTGTTAAATAGAGTGTTCAAAGGGCGCGCGATTTCGTCCAATGTAGGCATACCTCCACTTTTATTGCAACCATCATTACTGTTGAGCTTCTGCTGAAGAGATTTAATTACAAACAATTTGTTCTCTTTCAGTACTCAAGATCACTCAACAGTCGCGCTTAGAGCAAAGTTCTCATGAACTTTAAATATATGTAAATGTACATGAGAGATATACATATTTAATACATGCAAATGGTACATGGCTCGTTTCGTATATAAAAGTGTGATTTTCAGTCCATTTGCTTCTCTATTCCCATACACACTGACTGATTAGAATGCGGAAAATTGGCGCCTTTGAGTGGTGGAGCCACCGAAATTTTCGAAAGTCATTTTCAAAACATTCGCGCCCAAAGGTGGGGATAGTTTGTGTAAGCACCACCAGCACCAGTTGTTTGTTTAGATTTAGGAATTTAAGGTTAAGAAATTTCAAATTCTATACAAATAAATACCACTTGTCCGCAATTCCACGAATTATAACCAAAATGCAAATTTGTACAGAAAATTGAATTTTAATTATGAATAGTAATTAGTCGCTTGTAAAATAGAATTTTTAATTGTTTGTATTTGGTGTGAAACAGAGAAAGTACTAAATTTAAGAATGTAATGTACAATTGGACCAAACAACCCATGACTGAGTTATAGCCCTCACATACATCACCTCCAATACATATGAATGATCACCAGACCGTTGCACCATCGTGATTCCTTGGAGTGATGGGTGCCGCCCATCGCCTCCTCCTCACGTAGGCGTTTTCACTATCTACTTTTGTTTTAAGGGAGGTGGATAGGATATATGTGCCAACGACCCGCCATTCNTACATCACCTCCAATACATATGAATGATCACCAGACCGTTGCA
>JXOV01029537.1:0-11314 GCA_001014945.1 Clogmia albipunctata
ATGCGTTAACACATCGGCCACGAGACAGCCTGGATAGATCAAGAATTAAATGAAAAATTGGCTGAATTGGAAGATAGAGACGGAGATTCGATAATTCTGTAAAAATCGACTTATTATCAATAAAATTTATTGTTAGTTTTACTTGCTGCGTATTAAAAGTTAATTAATTCCGATTAAAGTAAAAACAATATTAATATAACTATGTCGTTTATTACTTGATATTTTGGGAATATGTATAACCACAACTAGATCAAGTACGTACGAAAAAATTAATAGCCCACCTAGTACAATTTTTGGATTATATATCTCTTAATGAAGTTATCCTGTCCTTTGACCTGCAGATCTATTGTGCTCCCTCATGACTCTGCCCTTCGCAGTTGGGCGAATTACCCTTAGATGTTTCCGTCTCTTTGGTGGTCTACCTCTAACCAATTGGTTATTTTTACGCAATCAAAATTGTCAAATGCCTATTTATTCATTTGCCAGTCTTTCACAATTGACAATTGAATACCATTTCTATGAATCATAATTCGTTATGATGTGATTAGCACCATGAACAAATGATTCTATTCAGAGCGCATTTATTGTAAGGTTTTTCCCACCGAAACAGAACACACATACCACGAAGAAGACCATCTTTTTCATAGCTTTCATCTGTACCCTTTCATTGAATGGCGGCAAATTACTAGTATTAGAAAGATCCGGTTTTTATTTCTTTGATTCTGTCTTTGAAAAAATGTCTAAATTCGAACAAATAATGTTGACACTAGTTGTTCGACAATTTTAAGTTTAACCTCAATTATAAGGCTTTACGTTTTTAAGTTGGTATGCAGTTTTATCTATTGATATGTCTGATATCTGAATACAAAGGATTTTTTCTATAAATGATAGTGATCCTTTTGCAAAATATCAATTTTGATTGATTACAATAGTAAGAAAAATCTAATAATTTTTCCTGTTAATAACTACTTCAAAAATGGTTTTGTAGCTTAAAATTGATATTATGACACTTACATTGTTCTGTCAAAGTCGTTATTATAGCAAAAGTGCTTTAAAGAATTCTTTAAAGCCCACGTGCTTTTTCTTTATTATTAAAGTGTGACCTCCGTGAAAGAAATCAATCAAATTTATATGTACGTCATTATTGCTATGTAGGGTTTAACTGTATTTACGGATGTATGTGTGTGTTTGTGAATGTTTTACGGGATCTTTTAAATTTAAATAGTATTAAATTAGTACAAATTAGTAATAAATCAACTGTTTTCCGTCCTTTTAAATTTAAAACAATGCAACAAGATATTGCTTTCTACATTTTCTCTTAGAATAAGAAAAGGAAATGAAAGCAATGTGAGCGTGACAAAAAATTTAAATTTGATTTTAGGACAACGAATGTTTTTCAATTTTTGTGTTAATTTATTTAAAAATACTCAAAATTTTGTATAAAACACGGTCGATAAGGATTATTGAATATTCGGGTCTTCTTTAAGGCACTCGCTACAACCTTTGTGTTTAATAATGCCCTATCTTATCGACCTTGTTGTATAAATAACTATTAAAAAGATCACAATTAATCAAAGCATTTACTAAAAGATATTAAAAAATATTAATGAAATTCAAATTATCTATTCTATTTTTCAATTTACGGCAATTTCATTTTCGGTAACGATTTAAGAAATTGAATTCAAAAACTTATTGAAGCACCTAATATCAATGCAGATTTTGAAAATATGAATTTGCTTAATTTCTTCAAATTAATTTTCCTCTTTCTTTGTGAAATGGTTTCGTTTCTGCAATTCAACGAATTGCACCACACGTCTTGAATGGCGATGAAATGCAGCAACGTGCCCAGACGATTACGATGATCTGCAGAGTCACCTTGTAATTATCCAAACGATGGATCGGGCATTAAAGAACTGTTTGGAATGGATCGAGAATAATAGACCTATCCGAATGACGGCAAATAAATTGCCCAGAGAGACGATTAAAGATCGTTCATGTCTGATGAATGGGCAATCCTCTCCTAGAGTTCTGAATTAAATTACATGACTCTAATAAAGTTAATCGAAATTAGCGAGCACATGTTATTCCCCAAATTGCAGGCAATTCATCGTTATTGCTTAGTTTACCAAATGAAATTCTTTGACTTAGAAGAGTCTGGCTCTTCCATTATAATAGAAGATAAATAATTTTAAAAGTATAAATTGTAAATAGGAGTGTAATCATGATTCCGTACAATTCGGTTAATATGATGAATTTCAAAGCGATTTTTTTTTAAATGTAAAAGTCATTACAAAATAGACGGATATAAGACCATCCGGGTAATATGACCAATTTGGCCGAATTTATTTTGCAAATTGTGACCGATTATATTGACATGACAACAACATGCGAACAAATTCGCTCTCAGTCTTTTCATGATTGACTTTGAGTCTCTTGGACAGTAGTCGATATTAAAATGTCATGCATTTTTGTTAATGATTAGTGAAAACTGAATAAAATATTTATATGTTATGGATGAAGTTTTTGCAGAAAATTTTTATTTTGAGTTAATTCTTTACATATAATCTTTATATACTATTTCCTATGTTAAAATGAATAATTATAAAAATTTTGCCAAAACGCTTTTTATATTAGTTATGGATTTGTCGAATTAAAAATTTTTTATAATTGAACTACTAAATATGAGAGGAATAGCATATAAATAATTATTTATACAACAAGGTCGATAAGATAAGTCATTATAAAACCCAAGGGTTGTTTTATGCGACGAGCGTAGCGAATGCCTTAAAGAAGGCCCGAGTGTTTAATAATGCTTATCGACAGTGTTTTATACAAAATTTTATGCATTTTTAAATAATTTAACACAAAATCCTAAAAATTCTTAAGTTTTTCTAGAAATATATGTTTCTCTGCTCCACACATAATACATGTCTTTGTTGCTCAATGGATAATGCGGGGAAAGGATAGAACATTTCTAAATTAAAAATAAATTTAAAAAACAAGTGTAACGGTTTCTTCAATTTAGTTGAATTTCAATTTCATTGCACCGATCAATAAATTGAGAGAAACTTTTTTGGTAATGGCTTTTGATTTCTTCAACACAAATTCTAATATTTGGATAATAGTTTTCAATAATGTTTTTGTTTCTATTCCGTAACAAAAAGTTGATTCGAATTTAAATATAAAACTCCATAACTTCAATCTGAGTGACGGATAATGTTCGTCAATATTCATCAGTGTTCGTCAAAATTTGTCAATATTTAACAGTGAAACCTCCAGTATCAAAGAGACTTTTTTTTATAAATTGATGAATTTCGTTGACGAAGGTCACACTTTAATAATAATAAAAAGCACTAGTGCTTTAAAGAATTCTTTAAAGCACTTGTGTTATAATAACGACTTTGACAGAGCAAATTTTTATGTCATAATATCAAGTTTAAGATACAAAAATGTATAAAAATAATTTTTGTCGTTTAAATCTAGTAATAATCAAAAATGGTCTCCTTTTAATTGATTAATTTATTATTTTTATAAGCTTGAAACTAACGATCTTTTTAAAATTTAAATTAAACTGCTCCCTTACAATAAGTCTAGGCCTACACTCCCTTAGTGTGGAGTACTAAATGTTAGGACTATTGGCATTTGTTTCGTCTTTAATTCTGAGTTAAATATAAAAATAATATTTATTTTAAAAAAATTTTAAAGCAACATCTTTTATCGGTCAATAAAATTGAAAATGAAAAGCAAACTTCTCTCTCTCTCCTCGGTATATAGAATCTATATAACGATATACATGTGTCTAGTACTCAATTCAAGTATGATTGGTGTCCAATGTTTCTAAAGTAATGAATGACAGCGCAGTCAGTGACGTCACATATTTCACATTTAAAATTCTGGACAACTTATATAAGGTTGAGCGGCTTTGCTCTAAATAAATAAAATCAAAATATTTAATACCATTTAAATTCTGTTTTTTTGAAATAATTTTAAAAATGTTATTTGCATTGATTCTAGGTTAAATTTATTAAAATTTTAGCAAGAAAGTGACTCTAATTCCCATAATAAATTAGTCAAATTAGCAATTATTTACCTAATGAATTCTACCGTTAATTGTCACAAAACAGCATTAGACCATAAATAATGGCATATTTCTATAAAATTTCAAACAATTTGATCGTCGCGACTTGAAATTGAATTAATTCCTTTAATAATCATTAGAAGAGCGTCCCACAATGAAGCTGTTGTCTAAATGAAGAGATTTACGATTAGTCTACATTCACCTTAGAAAAGCAAAAGGCATAAATAATAATTTAACATTGACGCTTATTGCCGGCAAATTACAATTACACGAAATTTTTATTTGCTCTTCCCACCGAAATCCATGCACCAGAGAACAATTTATTACCCGAAAAAAAAAATACTCTAAGAGAGTAAATAATAATTACACATGTGCATATTTACATAATTTCTCTTTTGCCATCATTCCCCACAAGCAAGAGCCCCAGAGTCAATTGAAGCATCACCCGTGATTTATGGCCATCTTTAACAGAGTGTAAAGCAGCACAAAACGAGCCCAATCAATTAACTTCACAATTTCTGATTAAAAATTGAAGAGAGGGAGATGGAGAGAGAGAACGATCGATTCGGTGCTTAAATAATGGATTAATAGGTCTTCGACGATCGTTTTTTGCAATTATTAATTTTCGGTGTTGTTTCAAAGAAAATTGCACGATCTGTGTGGCTAATATTTTTTAGCGGCAATTTTATGTAATGAATTCACCAGTTTTGTGCAAATGTGTTAACGACCGCAAACTGCCGCTTCTTTTTTCACTGTCTGTTTACAGTCAGCAGATAAAGTGTTTGATCTTATCTGAAGAGGTTCATTAGTGTTTATAGTTTAGATAGGTATATGATTATTTGTTCGTCTTCGGACGGCGGATCCCGTGGTTCCCTCAGTGTCTTGTGAAGATCTTTGCTCTACTTCAGCGCATTCTGAGACAAAATATATAACTATTTAATTTGCTTAATTTTTAATTTAGTTAAATAATATAATCTTAAACAAATTTTAATATTAAGAACCAGAAGCTAACACAAGCCCTTAATCTAAAGTGCTCATACTTATACTGCCATATTGTGAGGTGCTGAATGGTGGGTCTAATAAACAGATTTATCCTATCGCATTATCATCCTTTTAAAAATAGTTAAATGGAATCAGCAAATTGAAATACTTTATAGATAACAACAATTTAATTAGGGACCGAATTTGGATAGAGAGGTAGAGTCAGGACGATTCACGAGGAGGAGCGTATGGCTCTCCACCTTACACCACCAGTGATACGTTATCGTCCATCTTTAAAAATCCCTTATTCACATATATTTATATATGAGTAATGGCTATAATTCCCTACCGGGATTTTAATAATATTATAATAATTTTCCCACCACATTTCATTACGGAACTGGGGGTAGTCTTAACCTCAATCAACGGGTGTTAGACTTTTCCTGACTATTTGGTTTTCAGTGTATTATTAGTCAATTAATAGCACCTTATAATCAGTTTATCGTTTTTATATTATTCACAGTAAATATTAACATATTTACAATTTTTTTTTTAATTTTCTTTAACCAACACATAATTGTGAACAATCAGTGTAAGGAGAAAACACCCTTACAACATTTTGGTATGTTTTGTTTAGTGTCGTGGAAAAACCTTCTGAACCCGCACGATCATAACACAAAACCAGCATTAGCCTGTCGCAACGATCGCCATATCGTGGAAAAACCTTTATTTAAAATTTAGAGGAATGAAAGACGACTTATTCAATTGTAAGTCAATCCAAAACTGATTTATTATTAATAATTCATAATACAAGTTATTTGATAATAATACTAATAATACTCTAGGTAGGGTTACCACAAGAGTCCGAATTTAGATGACAATGCAAGATAAATGTACACGTACCTAATTACAAATCTTTTTTTTGAGTGGCAAAACCTATGCTACCCCAATGTGAGGTGATGAATGGCGTGTCTAATGTACATTGCTATCCTTTCCTATCCAAACGCGCCTCATATTATTTAAAGAAATTACTCTATTGAAAGCAATATGTTAGTTAGAATCAATCAGCTATTACGGGGAGGGGAGTATAGCTGTCGACCATACACCTAATGACACGCTTTCGTACAATATATTTTATATGTAAATAAGGGCTATAGTCTACGACCAGGTTCTTCGCCCACTAACCAACCAACACATAATTGTAATAAAAACGTTTTGAAACCTAAGAAGAACATTATTAAAGTTCCTTCTAAAGAAAAAAATATCTTTTTTATTCCTTGTTCAAAAAGTAACATTAATCTAATTGTAAAAGAAGTAATTCATATTCTTCGGACACAATTGATAGGAGGTCGAAATTTGGTAAAGAAAAATTATACTTTCTTTGTTTATAATCATTACTTAATATATTTTGAAGACGAATGCAATATATGTTTCCTGATAAGGCGAAAAGTCTTCATTTTTAACTAGAAAACGAATAGACACTGACCTTTCATTCTATTTTTATTCATTAAAATAATTGACTTAACAAAAAATAACACTGTGATACCCATAAAATAACAAACTTATCAAACTTATCAGTCCAAATTATTTTTTTAAAAATTAATTTATCTAAATAATTCAATAAATCTCTTTTAATTTGGGTAAACAACTAGGTACACAAAGTGGGCTCTGCAAACACCTCTTTTACAATAAAAAAAAATCCAAAAAACTAGCGTTTCTAATCAAATAAACTGACGGACTTCGTAATCAGGGAATAAAAGTGGATGGCAATTGACCTCAATCGGCTAGCTTCTGCAAATTCCAATCACTAGAATTAGCATGTTTAATGCCCAACCTTAAGTTTGTCTTGAGCAGAGAGTCCGAAAAAGCTCATTTCTTAATTAATCGTTTCAAATTGAAAGATAGAATTACGAAGAAATTAGAAAGAAAAGAATAGACAAAAAACTGGGAAAGGTAACTGTTACACAACAATATCAATCCCGATCTCATAAATGAAAGATTCATTTAGATCCCACGCTCCATTTTAGAAAGAATCAACCGACAAATGAATTGTAACTCAACTTTTCAAAGGACAGTCACTGTCTTTTAATAAGTCTCTATTTCTATTCAAGTCCACAAATTATACCATAACGACAAAATGAATAATTAAGAATGGCTAAATTAATAACGATAACATCAAATGATATAATTCAATTGTTAGATGTTTTTGATGAGATTTAATAACATTGGCGTTAAATTTTAGAATAACAGATTTTAATTTTGTGACCTTAAATTAAAACAACAATAAAATGTACGTATAATATAGAGGATCACTAGGGATACGGTAGACACTTTTCAGACACCAACTACATAGTCCGCTGTTATTGTCAATATAATTAACGACAAATTTAAGATATAGCTTTAGTTTAATTAAGTCGACTCTTGAGAATATCCGCTTGCAATAATTCGAACCTCTCTATAATTCAAAGCTATTTCAACCTTCCTACAAAATTATTACCAATAATTTACAATTTCATATATCGAATAACTCAATAATTCGTAATATTTTAAGAGTCCCTCGATTTTGGAATTAATTATAATTATATAAGAATGGAATGAAATGTTCTAAAATCCACTGGGAAGCATTAGGATTGGACGATATAAAATTATACCAAACTATATATTTCAGTGGAACAGCGATATAAGGTAGTGGAGACTTAAGCAATTTAAATGGGATCTTTAATAGTCATTTATACAACAAGGCCGATAAGGTAAGGCATTATTAAATACAAGAGTTGTTTTAAGCCACGAGCGTAGAGAGTGCCTTAAAGAAAGCCCGTGATTTTAATAATGCTTATCGACCGTGTTTTATACACAAATTTAAATTATTTGTCTCCCTCGCATTGTTTTCCTTTCCTTTTTTAATTCTTAGAGAAAGTAATTTGGCTTCTCTTACTTGCACATAATAAATATCATCCGTTAACTGATGATTTAAATTGAAAAGGACCGAAAACAATTGATTTAGTACTAATTTAGTACTGATTTAGAACTATTTTAATTTAAACCATCCGGTAAAACATTCACAAACACATACATACATCCGAAGCGAGTGAAGGCCCGAGTGTTTAATAATGCTTATCGGCCGTGTTTAAAACAAAATTGTATGCATTTTTAAATAAATTGACATAAAAATTTTAAAACTTCTTCGAATTTTTGTAAAAATACATGTTGCGCCCTCTATGATAAACCACAAGAAAACGTAGTTCATAAGTTCTCCAAATGATGGCTTATTTTATTTTACACTAACAAATGATAGTGAAACCATGCCCAACGAAAGTGGCGTACATATGAATTTAATGGATTTCTTTTACGGAGGTCACACTTGAATAATAAAGAAAAAGCACTAGTGTTTTAAAGAATTTATTAAAGCACTAGTACTATAAATCGTCTTTGACAGTACAAATTTAAGTGTCATAATTTCGATTTTTGTTGCTCAAAATTGATATTGCGACACAAGAATTTGTTCTGCAAAAGTCGATTTTATAGCACAAGTGCTTTAAAGAATTCTTTAAAATGTTTCTCAAAATTTAGTTATTGGTTCAATAAAAATGACGTTAAACAAAACAGTGAAACTGGCATTTTTGAAATATAGAAATGATCTATCTTTTACTCACACTCGTACAGATATATTTATTAAAAAAGCATAAAATTTGTTATAAAACATGGTCGATATTAAATATTATTAAACACCCAACCCTTAAGTTTAATAATACCATATCTTATCGACCTTGTTGTATAAATAACTATTAACATTAAATAACAATGCTTCTCTTACATCAGTTTGAAAAGTTGAAGATAGTCGAATTTCGCTACAAAATTACTACATTTTATGTTCTAAGCCCCATAGAGATTATGTTGTAAATTAATCGGTGTGAATTAATTTCAAAATTGAAGATGTATAAAAGAGAATTTGCCAATTCCTTTTTAGAACCAATGCATGCCAATGAAATACTTTTATAGGACAAATAACTAATAAGTATATAAAATACCGGTGTTTCTGTTAATGAAAACCAAAGAGTTAAAAACAATATTCTTTTCATTTCATGTTTGTTGAGTTATGATTCAATTGTTGTTGTTCAGTAAAATGATTTATGGTCAAAGAAAAAATAACATAACTATATATGTTTTGTGAATTGAATAATGAAGTCCAATCAGAATCGACCGACAATTGGCCGGAAACTGACTAACACTCGGTCTGTTCTTCAATTAGTCATCGTTAGCAATCGCGATTGGTATTTCTCGTTATTAAATATTAAAGGTGATCATCAAAAAGTGAAAACATCTATTTTGGTATGCCAATCTTTGACCGCATCTTCAGTTCACATGAGCCATTGTGTTTACCTCCGATCATCACCTGGCTTCGAATAGGAATTTTGTTTGTGTTGGCGTTTTTTCTTTGGCTGTTGCGCAATCTGCTAGCCTTGAAAGCGAAGAAGACAGTATTATATAAAACGAGAATTAAATTAGCCAGCGAAAATAAAGTTCACCAAACACTCATAATGCTCCATAAAAACCATGAACGATTTTACGAGGACTTTCTGCGTTTCCAGATTTTTATCATCTGTTCGCTAATTTGTATATAATTTATTGTTCACCAAATGAAGTCTAAATTTTTTAATAATAGTGTGAATCAAAATGAATCGTAGTAGAATCGAATCATATATTAATTAATAATAATAATAAATTATACAACAAGGTCAGAAAATACGGTTTCATTAAGAAGAGTTCTCTAAAATAGCATAGTGTAAGTAATGCTATAAAATGAACATTATTATAAAATAGGCAATATCTTGCATGCGGTGTAAAACTTGGACAATAGAGAATTACATATCAACGGTTCGGAGGAACAACGACGCAAGTGCAAAATTTGTCAAATGCAACTAAATACATGGACACAACCAGAAACATGTCCTTTACACATGAGTACAAGGATGTAACAGTAGTTTCTTTCAGGACCGCCACAGAAAGTAGTTCCCCTGAAGTCAAAATATCAATCGACTGATAATGGCCTCCATGCCCATTCAATATCACAAACAAAGTTATTTATTGCTTAGAACAGGGTTTTTCAAACTGTGCACCGCGGCGCCCTGGAATTTGGACATTAACTATCTAGGAAAATGTTAGGAATGACAAAAAGCTTTATTTCTCGTTTTTTTAAATACTATTCGTTTTCTTAGTCTCTTGTAAAATCGTCATGTTTGCTCTACGTCGTTGTTTCTCCAGGCCATGCAATGAAAAAAAGGTGTACTTTTGCAAGTAAATACAAAAGAATTGAACATTTTATCTTTGAAATTCATTGATTAACATATAATTGAAAAGTAATAGTAATAGCATAAAAATTTTTAATAATGTTAATAAATTAACATACAAATCTAAAGAAAATCGTTTTCTAAAATTCAAATTAAAAATATAGTTCGCCCTCTCTGAAGTCTATATAAATTAAAAGGAATTCTTTCATCCATAACTGTAATCTGAAAGAATCGGAAAATGTTCGTCAATATTCATCAACGTTCATCAATATTTTACAGTAAAACTTTCAGTATCACAGTAACTTTACTTATAAATTGATTAATTTCAATTCAAACCTTAATAATAAAAAAAGTACTAGTGCTTTAAAGAAGCACTTGTTACGTTATATTCAAATTCAGTCATACACAACGAAACTGACGCCCATATAAAATTGTTGGATTCATTTCACGGAGGCCACATTTTTATAACAAAGAAATAACTAAAGAATTTTTTTGCAATTCTGTTTGTGAAGTGCCACATTTTTTTATCAATCTCAGTACGTGAAATTTTAGTTCACAAAAGGAGTGAAAAAAAGTACTTTTTTCACTGCTTTGAGTGAAAAAAAAATACTTTTTTTCACTGTTTTGGAAGACAAAAGACTAATCATGTTTAACATATTTATCGATTTATTTATTATATTAAAGATTATTTAATAACTAAATATGTTCCAATAGCTTCCTCCAACTGCATTTTAAGCAAAACTTTTTGTGAAATCCTATAAACTGGACCTGAAATGAGTTAAAATGGGTTAAATATGAATTTGCTTATTTCACTTAATTTTTGAGTATATCTACACATTTGAGCCCAATTTTAAAGAATCGTCAGTTAATCCATCTCATTTTGGATCAGAAGTCGGTAATTAAATTGAATTNGCATTTTAAGCAAAACTTTTTGTGAAATCCTATAAACTGGACCTGAAATGAGTTA
>JXOV01029597.1:0-37410 GCA_001014945.1 Clogmia albipunctata
GTTGTTTGGTCCAATTATACAATACAATACATTCTAAAGTTATCGTGAACTTACAATAAATTCCATACAATTTTCCACATTTAAATTTCTAATTTTGAGTTTACAAAAAAAAATATCTCTATTTTGATTTTTTACTCGCAAAGAAGTTATTTTTTTAAATACTGAAAGATTCCCAAATCATATTTAAATAAAAGGAAGGGTTGTAAGAATAATACCGATTTCGTTTTCAATGTGAAAGAGATTTACTTCAAAAGAAAGTGTTTATAATATAAATGAGCCAGTAAAAACAAATTAATTAATGTTAATATTACTGATTATTTGTAAAATATCGGGTTGTAGTAAAATATTTGTTTGAATTGAGCTTGTGAAGTATCTGAACAATCTTCTTAAAAATTATGTGCACATTTAATCATAACATTGTTGTTCTTTATACAAAAAGTTTAATAAATTAGTTGATGTTTAATATTTTGAAAATAAATTTTAAATATCAATTTGGATACGTTCTTATTGAACCTACTGTTCAAATTCACTTTTACATCTATCACCGCAAAATGAATGATGTTCCCTAAAGTTTGATTAATCCATTTGATTACTTTTAGACACTCTTCCAAAAAATAGCCAAAACACAGGGATTTTTACTGGATGGGGTTGGCAGTATTAGTGAGGAAAAATGGCAACGGAAAGGAGTCGAGCGAAAAAGGTATTTTACAAGCTTAGGAGTACATTTTTCTCAGCCAATTTCAACTCCTGCCAACACACAGACACATCGAAATGAAAGACGACGACGGCGACAGAGGATGGAGAGATGAAGATGGAAAAGTATTATCAGATGTCTGATATCTTCTCCTTTTTAATGGGGTTTTCGACGGAGCAGCGATAAGAAGATAATTTGCAAAGACGAAACAGATATTGTTGATGAATGGCAGCTTTAAAATTTCATTACGACTAATCATACATTCTCAGTAAAGAAGAGGAAAGATAGAGAGAGAGGTAGTGGTTGATCCTAGGCATGGTATCGTAATGACTGACCCTTCAATAATTAATCAGATCTCTGTTCAAACCCTCCCCCACATTGGCAAAGGGTCAAATCCTCCCCGAATTCCTTCTAAACCATTTTTCTTCCTCCTTCCCCCCACCTCCGCTCCCCATTTTTCCTCAAGCTTGTCTTTGGAGTGGAAATTCAAACTGGCCCAGATCACATTCACATCCATCCAATGGCCACTGTAATTTGACTGATGAAAGTCGTACTTGGGTATGGCATCGGATCGGGTATAAAAAGGGATGAATTCAATTATAAAATTAAATACCCTTCTGGAATTAATCAATTTGAATTTATACACACAAAACCGGGATCATAATCATCGGTTCATGTAAGAAGTGCCAAAGCCCATTTATTGTCTGTTTCTGATGCTGGTGCTGTTTAGGAATCCACGTCTCCACTGGAATGGGTATTCTTCTTCTGTGCATACAAAACAACTTTAAAGTAGGATTGATATCTAAATTTTCTAAAAGAAACATTCAATAATTAGTTAATTAAATGCATCAACTACAAACTTTTTTAAACTACCACAATTTATTAAAAATATTCATGATATTATTTGTTGACTACAAAAGCAACCCATGGATGAAATAATAGGGTGTAATTTAGTTTCATAGCTTGACTTCCATTGAGGAATGTGTGGACTTAGGTTTGTTTTTCAATTTAACAAAACTTCCACAAATATTTGAAACTCTGTTTTGAGTTTAAGATGTAGGTCGTTCAGACTTATACTCGTACTTTGTGTATATTTGAAGTTCCAGCAACTTCTGGTTTTGAATATAGGATAAACGTAGCGTATTTCATTGACAACTTAGGATACATATGTATATTTGATTTTTATTTTTTATCTATTAAATCTGATAATTAAATTACATTTATATTAATCCAATAAAAATATATATAAAATTGACTTTACAAATATACAAGTCTATAAATATGTAAATACACTAATTTTTAAAAATTGTTTAAATTTTTTTATAATTTATATTGTTGATAATACTAACAAAAGCTCAGGTGTATTAAATACAACGCAAATGCTAATGGATAAGAGAATAGCTATTTTTACAAAGAAGAGAAATATATACTCTATTTCTTTTCGTTATATAACCTGCTTCATATACCAAAATGATTTTCTTAACAGCGAAATTAATGCCTTTTTTAAATGTTAATTATGAAAAATTCGATTAGTACTTAAAAGAAGTACTAAATGATATTCTATATGAATTTGATTAATTTTATGATAATATATTGAAAATGGAAAAAACTCAACTGCACCAAATTTTACGTTAAATAACTAGAACTCTAAATCCGTCATTATCTAAGCAATAATTATTCGGGTAATAAGTTTGCTGTAAACAAAATCCATCAATAATTTCAAAACTATTTTAAAAGTATTATATAGTATGATAGTACAAATATATATTGATAAGGCTTTTTCCTTTGAAATAATTATTTGAAATTTACATCTTTTTATAGCAAAAAAACATTGTCAATCCTATTCAAAACGCTGATTACGGCCATTACAAACGGATAAGGGCATCATTAGATTGGTGTGGGATTTGGATCGACTTTTACCCAAGCCCAAACTCGAAATTTTATGAGATACTCGGGCGAAAACTTTTCCCATCATCCATATATTCACCTTGAATTACCCTCACGCCCGACAGATTTTCATTTTCACAGGCCAAAGTAAATTTCACCCGAAATTTATTACTATAAACAGAGAAGAGAAGTGAAGTAGGCAGCAATAGGATGCAGAATAGCAAAAGTAGACTTTTTTGTCGTCCATATAATTTGTACTTTGGTAAATTGTTTTGAGTACTTTCAGAAACGAATGTGCCAAATTTTCCATTAAATTTCCACCGATTTAATCCATTTGTCTTCTCTCTTTCTCTCGGTGAGGCACAGCACCAATTTTTTGCACAGAATCCAGCAACAACACTTTAGCAGTCAGTGGCATTCAAATCGGCACTCTCAAATAAATGGCTCAAGTTTTTCGCAAAACCCAACGCAAATGGGCAAAGAGAGATTCAGGACACCGCCAGTGCCAATTTTATTATTCATTCATTTGTTCAAACAGTTTGGTTCATCTATTATGTGCCAGTAAAAGATTATCTCCTTTATTGCCATTCTATTGATTTATCAATATTTAACATCACAATTTATTGGTTACAATTCGTTGCAATTTTGAATTTTTATCAAATGATTGTGTTAAATATTTAAACACACATTTGTTACTTGTGTTATATATTTTTAAAAGAATGAGTATATAAAAAAACCCTTTTAAGAAAAATTTAAATAATATTAAAATATTTTAATATTCTTTTGCAATCTTATATCGAAAAGCTGTCTTTTTAGCATTAAATTAATTAAGAAATAGGTTGCGCGGTTTTTCTTTTGAGGCGTTGTGAAACGTCATCACTCCGATTGTAAACCATATTGTTTTGATTTTTTTAATAAGTAAGATTTAAGAAAACTACCTTTTATTTAATAAAAGACGACTTTCAAAGTGAATAAGTATTTATGCTTGTCTGTAATATTTCTGGACCATCTACTTTTTTGACGGCTAAAGAGCGAATATTTCATTTATATCGAAGCTGTTTCAATTATTATCGTTAAATGATTGTACGACAAAACTCTTAATGACATTAAAAACATTGCGATTGGATTAAAAGTCAAAATACACTCCTCACTTAGTATTGTACATTAGGGCAGTATATATCTGGACAGAATCAAGTTTTAAATTCAATTTTTGAATAAGTCATTTGATGAATGTTTTGTTCCAGAAGATTAAATACTAAAACACTAAAGGATCATTTCTACATTGTTGATCATTATTTATTTTAATTATACAATTTTCAATTATAATTTTTTTGTTGTGTAGATATAAAAAATATACAAAAAATAACAATATTCCACGAATTCTTTAACACAGAAATCCATCATTTATTGCCCAATAAAACCTAATTTTTAATTTGTTTCATCTTTTTTAAGAATCATTTTCTTGTGGAAAACCAATTTTTATCGTCATCCACGTAAAAGCACGCGTTTTATGTATTCTAAAAAAAAAAACATAAATCCATCATTCCAGTTGACATGCTTAAAAATACGATAATGTGATAAGAATTTATTGCACACGTGTAAAGCGAAGATATTGATTAACCATATATGGAAAGTGGAGTACTTGAGAAACCGGAAGGGAGCCTTTTTCTTGGAAATTTTAATACCTTAGAGGGAAATTCTATTTACAATCTCTGACGTATGGAATTATTATAATAATAACTTTCAATCATAGTAATATCCCTTACTTCATCAACAATAGAGCCAATTCTTTATTATTATTATTATTATTTAACTATATAATGCATTAAGTAAAAGCTTGGTAGAAAGCTTTTCAGAATTTTCTTCTAATAAATTTATTATTGGTCTTCATTCTAACAAAACTTAATTGCCCTGACTTCTATTATATCCTCACATATTATTATTTGTGTAAATAATCTTCTGAAAGAGGCTTCCATATTATTGTTCTCTTAAATATTGGTCAAATGATTAGACAATTTGTTAAAAAAGTTTGGGTTGTGTGAAGTACAATACTTTGTGCAAAAATATTATTAAATACGAAGATAATCAACAATTTTCTATTCAAAATAAAAAAAAATGTTAATAATGTTGAAATCTCTTTTTCCGATTAACATGAATCGACTTTTTAAAACAAAAATCCCCAATTCTAGGATATTCATGAGATAACAAATAAATTTAAGTACTTTATAAGATTGTCCCACATGAGACTTTCCACTTTGAGAGGGTTAATTGCAATCATTCACAAATAGTTCTCACTTAGTACTTGACTTAATAAGTTATGTTGCCTATTAAATTAAGCTTAATTATATGTTTAACTTCAATAGTACTTTTATACAATAAATAGTTAATACTCATATTTGTCGAACTTGATTTTCTTGGTTTACAGTTATTAATTAAGAAGTCCCGATTTGGTTTTGCCCTGATTCTGAAAATTATAGGATATGTAATGAAAAAGTTATTTTGAAAATATATTACCTTTAAAACGTGACCATGAGAAAAATCTGCCCTAATTAGAATTTATGAAAGACTGTTTCAGATATTTTTTTAAAACTTACTAATTTTTCAATTTACACAGATAATGAAGTAAATAAAATAATCGGCAAATTTTACTTTATCCAAATTGCTTGTATGGGAAAAAATTAAAATATTCTTACCCGCAAGTTAAAGAGTTTTATGCAGCAATGTCTTAAGCATATGCTGCACGGCATGACTTACAAATTCTAAGCCCCTAATCATACAACTTACTGCTTATAAAGAAATTGTTTATAATGCCTTTTGTTTCAACTTCATATTTTTTCATTGAACTGGCATTTTTTTCATTGCAATGTCAAGGACCGCCCATGTATATTAAATAGGCGGAACTTAACATTGAGTGAAAAAAGTTGTAGAATATTGGAAAACGAAAAGTTATAGTTAGAAAATTCGGGCACCTGGTGTAAAGATTCATGTGGGACAGTGTAATATTAACCCAAGGTGGGCCATTTTAAAAAGAAAAGTAGTTTTTTTTTATTAAATAAAAACATATTTTTACAAAATTATTGTATGGTTCCCACAATAATAGTTATTTTTCTTAAATAATGTTATCTATAATTAGTTTTATTTATAGTTTTTTTTAGGAATTTTCCATTGGAAAATAATACTTTGCTTTGAGTGCGTTGCCAGGATTTACCTTGTAATAATGATAATGTTGTCTTACTACTTCAATCTAAGTTCCTTTTAAGGTGATTTTATTATTAAGGATGAACTACCGGAGAAATAATTAAAGGACGCAGCAAAATACTTCAAACCGAGGAAAAATATAACAAAAATCCCACATGCTCTCAGTCCCATCTCGGATTGGTTATGGTTATAAAATATTTTCAAATAAAGAACTTATTTATAAATTCGATGTATTTTTAAACTAAGTGAAAACGCATGACACTTATTTACTCATGAAAACCGAAAATCGTATTACTTGAAAATTCGGAAGAATACCAAAAATAGTCTAAGCACTTTAGCAATGTTCTTTGTTTGCTGTTTTCCTATGCAAACAAGTGTTATCGTTGTTATTCACATTTCAATAATATCAATGGGCATTTTTCTACGCTCTCGAAATCGCATTAGCTGTTCCCATAGAGACGCAATTTGTGGATCCTACAGATTATCCACAAAAAGCGAAGAAGAAGGCGAAAAATTATCATCCTCGGAAAAAAGGAGAGAAATTTATCGAATTTATAATTTCGATATTTATAGCCTAGACTGTGTGTTTTCAATGAATTTGAATGGGACTGTAATTTACGGGATTTTTCAATTGGAATGAAAAGTTTTAATGGCATGCCATAGGCACATACACAAGCCCTGAGTCTATATAGGCGACAATAATTTCTGTTTCTGGGAACAGAGAAAGGGGAGAATGGGGGTCTCCAAAAGCCAGGCTTGGTACGAGTAGCATTGATTTATGTAAATAAAATGAGAGATAATGGGAAATCTCGAAAGATTACCAAATAATCCTTCCGAATTCCGTTCGAGACGTTTTTTCATTCTGTAATTATTTGGACAGATATATTTTTGTCCTTTTTATATATTATTTTTATTTCCCGAATGCATAAGCGTCTCTCTCCCTTACTCTCCTCCTTTTTCTCTTTTGACAATATCAATGCCATGGGGGTTACACGAATTTTTAACGATTTTCGTATTTTTGTGCGTATGCTTTTCCTCTTCATCTCTCCGTTTTTCCACATCGAATGACTCTCTCTGTGTGTCTATTTTCATTAAACTTTCCAAAATGTACAAAGAATTACGACGAGCGCAATCGGGATTTTCGGTCCTTGAGGGGGTAACGAACGATTTTATTAAGGTAGTAAAGTTTTCTGGCAAACATATCCAAAATGAAGGAGACACATAAATGCAAAGATTGAGCTGAGGACTAAGCGGCAGCATCCAAATAAAGCCAAACACAAAACACAGAGACGAGAGAAAGGAAAAAAAGACGAAGAAATGAAGAAAGAATCCCGAACAAAAAATGTAAATTCAAATACTCTTGTTTGTATTATTAAATTTCCTCTGGTACAAATTTGGCAAAGGAACTGAATGTGATCCAGCCAGTCGGCTTCTACCCTGCACCCCCAACCTTCTCATCCTCCCCCAGCTCCCCAGCTCCACCTAATACAATGTGGATTTGCTTATACAATTTATTGTGTTTCACAATTTAACATCCCGTAATTGAAACACGGCGAAAGTATTCCGTGGATTCCAGACTTTCTCCGATTCTCCCTCTTTCTCCACAGTTCCATCCAAATCTATCTACTTTTGGTCCGGATCCTGCCACCTGATTAGGGTTGACAAGAGTTTAATTTTATTCAGATAAGATATTTCTGTCTGTGATTATGGTAAGCTGTATTTTATTACATAAAACATACATATTCCTAGATCTTATTGATTTTTACATGCAATAATAATATTTGTAATTATTTTACATGATTGGTTTAAATTTAAAACAAGTCGTTTAAATTATTTATTTGATTTCTTAAAATAAAATGTAATTATATTTTATAAAGTTATATTATTCATGAAAATTTTGTGCTCCATCCAAAAAATATGATTTATGATAATTATGTAATTTATAACTACTTTTAAATTAATGTTATTTTCAAGCAAATAAATAAATTGTATAGTATTATATATTATATATATATATAAAAGAAGTATCCTCTATTAAACAGAAGAAAGAAATCTAAAAAATGTGCACAAAAACCTGTATAATTAACGAATACTACTGTTATTTAATACTATACAAATCAAAATTACAAGTTCTTTCGTATGTCCTCACTTATAAAAGTCTTGGGAAACCAAATTTGCACTCTAAACCTGGGTACGAAAAAATGAGTGCAAATGTAAAAACGTGTTCCTTCTACGTGATTTGCCTTAGCTCTCCTAACCTAACTTAATTTCTGACCCTATCTAACTTATTGCTTTCGATGTAGTGATGTGTGCGAAAAAGGAGTTTGGAGATAAATACAATCACGATCTGTATCTACTTTATGTGAACACACCGGTTGTGGCTTTCATTAAAGGAGAAGAATTCCAGATCGTGCGCCGTGAAAAGTTTTTACAGCGATGCCCTTTGAAACAAAAAGACAAGAGCGACCGCGCCTCAGATAGGGAGACGTCGAGAACCAGGACGCAAGAGAGCTGGGAGTGCGCAAATGGAGAGGCGCGGCTGTGTATCGGATAGACTGGAGGCACATTGTTGCAGAGGCCAAGACCCGGACCCGGGTAATAACGCCAGAATGATGATGATTCCTTTAAATAATCTGAAGCGCGTTAAGTATTCATTAGACCCACCCTTCAGCACCGCACACTTCGGCAGTAAAGCATAGTAAAGTTGCATTGTCATCTAATTTCGGACTATACAAATCATGTGAAAATGTTGTGAGGGTGTTTTCTCCCCTCCCACGATATATATGTAGCATATACAACTCATCATTTGATATTTTAGCGATACTGCATGACACTACTTTACGAAATATCGTCTCTATATTATTTACAGTTTTAAATACAAAATTAAATAAACTAAATATCATTTTAGAACGACTTGTTCATTTTGTTACTTTCGGCTGTAATTTAAAAAAATTAAGTTAGATTTTTAATCAATTTAAGAAAAGTTCTCAATTTCTTTCAAAACAAACGAGTCTTTCTTTGTAAGAAACAGGTCAAATTCGATATTGCCAACCCTAGTGATTGGTACAGAGGAGAATCAAAATCAATATGGAAATTAGATGACACTTTATCAACAGATCTTTATATGACGACATAAATACATAGAATATAGGGCCACTTATTAGATGTCACTCTTGGCTGATCCCAAATTGGCGAAATGATGTTTATTAATGGCTTTCGGGCGTCAATAAAATACGGGTCAACGATGGAAAAATGCTAATTTGGGATTCCTCAGTTTCTGATGCTGTTTGGTTTTTGTGCTCTGGTAAAAGTCATCGGTATTATTTTTGTTATTTTTTTTATTATTTGAAAGGAAGAACCAGCATAAAAACACGATTAATATTATGTTGACGAATCAATAAATATACAATAACTGTTTTTAAATGTCAACCTTGGAACGAAATTATTTCGCCATCAAAATATGACGCTTTACGAAAATTATTATTCGACTGCTGTTGCTTGGAGACGGAATTAATCAAACAATGATGAATATTTCGCAAATTACGAAAGATAATATTCTAGGCATTTAACAATCTAATATCAAAATGGCTGAGGATTATACAGATAAATAATTTAATTACCTCCACGTGGCAAAGTCAAAACTAATTTAATCTTTTCGGTTTATTTAATTATGGATTTTGAGAGGAAATTTTTGTCACCACTATTGGTGTATTTATCCTTTTTCAAGAAAGGGGCACATTTTTCTAATGGTTGGGATTAATTGGGGACTTATTAAATTAAAAACCCTCAAATCGGTTTTGCAAAAAATATTTGGTTAAACAGCTTGCCGGCTCCGGTTTAGTATCTCTTAAAATAATATGATTTTCAAAACCGTAAAATCGGCCCGAGGGATAAATTAGGGGTTTATGAGCAATAAATGAATTTCTCGGAAATTATATAAAACACAAAAAATGATTTACTGTGGAATTTAGTAAATAAAACGAGCCCTAGGCTGTTCTGCTTATTTTTCACGTATTCCAAGAGCCACAAATTTCAGAGATATTTAACATTCACTCATTAACCCCGTGCCTGGTTAGGGATGACACCATCAATCCCTTGCTCTTGGTGGATTTGGAAACTAGCAGCTGCAAAGAAAGTTTGACTTGTGGAGGCGCCGGCTAAAATATGCAAAGACTAATTAGACTATTCTAAGAATTACGGTTTACCCTAATGAAAAATAATGTCGGTCTGTCGTCGAGCTACAAAATAATTATTTTAATGGTTATATACTTATGCTTGGACTATTTCCCGCAATTAATTTAAATTTTAAATGTGCAAAACTTACGGATCATAATAGTTTTTACTAGGTTAATGGAACAAATAAGTGAATAAATTATTAAATAATTAAATGCAAAATTTTTAATCTTTTAAGTTAGATTAGAAATAATTTTTAATGATATTTTATTATGAAAAGTTAAAGGTTTTTTAGCTTTATCATAAGTAATTTAAGATCTTACTTATAATATTAAATAAATCCAAAATGACAACAAATTAAAAAAAATTATTTGAAAATAAGTGAATAGAGATGTCACATTTCTATTGAAATCCCATTTTTGTAAATTTAATACGTTTATTTTTTTTTCTCCAATTAAATATTTTAAGTATATGTATATATGATAAAATTTAACTTGATTTATAGTTTATTGTTGTTGGTCCGCTTTTGTGGTCTAGTGGTTATTACCCTGGACTGTCTCCACGAGGTCGTGGGATCATATCCCGGGCGGACATTTTTCAGCTCGAAAAAAGTTTCCCCATTCGTGTATATCAATAACATTGCGAAATAGTTCTCATGGCAAATTTGAATTAAGTAATGGCGCAACAACTAAATGAGCGGATTGACTGGATCCGTTTCCAAATGGTCTAGGTGCTATTAATTGACTGATAATACTTTGAAAAATAAATAATCAGAAAAAGTCTAACACCCGTTGGTTGAGGTTGAGACTACTTCCAGTTCTGTAATGGAATGTAGTGGGAAAATAATAATTATTTTAATATAGTTTATTGTACTTTAAAATTCCGTAAAAACTGTTGACTATTAAAGAAATTCAGAGAATGACCTTTAAACCGTAATGGGCGAGTATTCGACCTTTTCTATTTTGACAGTTTAATTAATCTAATTTTCCACTTCCCATAGTTTTCTAGTGTTTAAGAAATTGTTATACATTTTAAGCACGACTCATTCACAACTAAATTGTTATTATTTCGTTGAAGCTCTTTTCCAGGAAAACCGAGTTTTGGATTAAAAAACAGTACTTTGCAATAAAGCCTAGGTTTTTATACAAGAAACATGTTCAACACTTTGGAAATTTAACAAAATTACAACTAAATCATTTTAAAATATTGGTTTTAAACCTAGCCAATTCAGAAAGGTTTTGTAACGATTCAACTCAAACGATTGGTTTTGACCCACAAAGTAATTTGATGTAATTTTTTTGTACAATAATAAAGTAGGGTAGTAGTTATATAAAGTAGATCCTTAATTGTACTCACTACGTGTTATTGGTTTCCTAAAAATGTAAAGAAAATATTTTATGGCAAATAATAGAAAAGTAATGAACTCATGTTGTTGTTGTAATGAATAAAATTGAGCCTTCGTGTTGTTAACTAACTTCATTCTCACTGATTTCTTGCTCATGAGTCTAATTCGATCCTATTTCTATATAATTATACTCAACAATGTAAACAGTATATAAAGCGAGGTTTTTTCTCTAAAAGGTAAAGAATTCTTCTTCAACAGACTCTTCAACGACTTCTTGATTTCTTAAGTAATGATCATATTTTACCAAGCCACATATTTTAAAGAAGAATTTTTGGCGGAATCAAGGATGGCGATCAATAACGATCAAGGTACAATTTTGAACTGTATACCTTCTACGATGACGTCAAGGTTTCGGTGTTTGTTCGACTGTTGAGACTACAATAGGCGGGACATGTCGCACGGATGGACTCGTAGGATATTCCCTTAAAATTATTGGACAGCAGAATGAACGGAAAAAGGGGAGCTGGAAGACCCAGGCATAGGTGGCTAGATGCAATTGACCGTGATTCTAGAGAACTGCTGAATACAGTGAACTGCAGGACAGAAGCGGGGGAAAGAGGAGATTCGGGACAGAAAATCAGTGAGTCCAAGGGCCGATTTGGTCCGTAGAGCCAGAGAGAGAGAGAGAGATATTTTAAAAAACTACTTGATTTAAGTTTTATAAATTTGCAAAGTTGCGTAGAAATTATAACCTTTTGAATGTTATGTACTCTTTTTACCTACACTTATCGCCGATTTCCTTTAATTTCAAATTAGGGTTCCAAAAAGACCCTTTTGGTTGGTTAGGGTTAAGATTTCAATAGAACATCATGAGGAAATGTTATTTCTAATTTGTTAGTATTACAATATTCAATACATAATTATATATAAAAAACAACAAGAAAATCTTTAAGAATTTATTTTTTTATAGATTTTTATATAAGTATGTTTTGTTTGCAATCAAGTTATTAAATTCCAGCACAAGTTTAGAAACAATAAAACCAGATTCTCTCACACTTATTCCATCTCTAAGAAGTGTTGAAATTGTTATCAAATTCAGGTCCTGAGTTATGACGTAGTTCATTTTATGGCCTTTTGCAGAGAAAATGTAGTAAATAACAATAATGCCGGTTTAAAACCGCATCAGAGCGATTGTCTTCGGGGCATTATTTTGCACTGAAATGGATGGGTTTTTACAAGGACTGAAGCCCCACAACACTGTGTTGATCTCGCTCTCCAATTTCCGTTAGGTTTAATAAAATTAATATTTATCTGGGCGGTAAAGGGAGCGAGATTGAGAGAGAGGTGAAGTGGGGGCGTGAAAAAATAGGCGAAATGTCCCAAGGCGAGCCATATACATGTGAATTTTCAACAATGGTCACCAGTTCTGTGGAACAATATCAGAATGTATAGCTCCATGGAAATAATGTAAAGTGTATTTTATTTAGGTGTTGTTGGCTGTTGGGTCGTGTCGTGGCAGTCAGTGGGGCCATTACTGTTATATTTAGCTGCGAGAGGCGACGTCGGCGGTGGTAATGCACCAGCTGGGCGACTTTTCACATTAAATTACATCCCCAGCACTACATTTCTTTTGTACTCTTTTTCTTTTTTGTACTTATTTATTTATTCTTTCCCTCCATGTCTCTTCAGCTTTGTTTTTGCTCACCAGTTTAAACTCAAAACTCATTACAAATAGTAGTAGTAATAATCGAGTTACATTTGAACACTTCTTCTTTTCAGGTTCTTGACAATTTGTGGATCATTTGCACATTTAAAACTTTTTTTTCGAAAATAACAAATCTTCCTGTTTGGAATGAAATGAACATACATTAAACACAGGGGTAGCTGTAATCCTCGTGCGTAGCAAGTGCCTTAAAGAAAGCCCGAATGTTAATTAATCGACTATGTTTTATACAAAATTGTATGCATTATTAAATAAATCAACATAAAAATCTTAAAAATTCTTCAAATTTCTGTACAAATATATTTTGATCTGTACACACACTATACTTTGTTGCGACAGAATTGTATTTAAATAAATTCAAATAAATCAGTGTAACGGTTTCGCAGTTTTGTTAAACTTTAATTTTATTGCACCGATCACTGTAGGATAATATTCGTCGTTGTTTAACAATAAAATCTCCAGGTTCAAAGTAAGTTTTCATATAAATTGAATTTGTGTTTTCGGTCACAATTTAATTATAAAAAAGCACTAGTGCTTTAAAGAATTCTTTTAAGTACTTGTGATATAAAAACGACTTTGACTGAGCAATATAATAAATTCAATATGAGTGTCAGAACATCAATTTTAGGCACGAAAAATTCGGGCGCAATCTGTTTTATTTATTAAATATATTATTAATAAATTATTTAAAACTAGCATTACGGATTTCAATTCACACTCCTTCTTTCGTTAAAAACATTTCATTTTGCACATGTAGCAGAAAAAAAACTATTACAGAAATTGTTGAAAATAAAAATTAGACTTATTTATTTAGATAGAAGTCTACCACAATCTGAAACTGATTTATAATTTTTATTCTTAAATACTTGCATTTTAATATACTCCAAAAATATTGTGTATGGTTTATTCTTAATCTACAAACTCCGAAGGAACCCTCTATTTTCTAATTCACACTTCTGACGATTCGTTCGACTAGACATTGTAAAATTCATTGCCTGGAAAATATTTGCACAACTATTTCCTTCGAACCGGCGATGAAAAGTTGTCGAAACTTCAAAGGAAACTATTACCTAATGCTTAAACACAATATTCGATAAAATCCAAATATTACCAGAACATGAATATAACATTAACTAAAGATTTAACACACACTGGATGTGATCCAAATAATTGGATACTTACATGAAATTCAAAGTTCCAGAATTTAAACTTTTACAATTATTCTATGTATTAAAAAATGTGATCCTTTAATTTAATTAGTAAGTAAGTAAGAACCTTTTTTATTTTCCAATAAAATAAGACTTCTCAAACTTTTCAAACTATTAAATAAGATTACATTTGAAAGAGGTAACCCTCTACTATTATATACTTAATCTTATCATGCTCTAAATGGTCCAGAGGCACCTTTCTTCGATTAATATTATAAAGAAGTTCCAATTAGTTAATAAAATATATTTTATTGGTATATATTTATGTGACGATCATAATTAATTTGAATTTGATATAATTATAATATAGTATAGTATAGTAATATTTAATTACACATTAAATATTTGCTTTAAAAAATAAAAAAAAGGTTAAATTTAAAATAATTTTATAGTAATGAAAGAACTAGACAAACTATAGTTTTTCATTCCAAAAACTCTATTAATAAGAAAAGTTCTAAAACTACATTGACGTTATTCAATTGAGCATTGTTCCTAATTCCATTTTAAAAAAAGAACAAAAGACGGAAAAAGGAAATAAAATACTGTTCTTCTTCCATGTGGTGTTTTTTCGTTCTTCAATTTTTGTGTCAAAGCTATATTGTACTTAATATATGGATGTAACCGAATTTATGGTCCGTTATTTAATGCCCCATGAAGGAATTTTTCATTTTTAATGGCCGATACAAGCCTCAACCACACTGCCTTTTTCCATTTTCTGGGAAGGGAGGGAGCTCGTCGAGAGCCCAGTTACAGTTTCAAAGCTCCCATTTTTATTGGGCCAAACCACTTGGAAGTTACGGAGGAAACAGTAATAAAAAGGGCCATCCAGACTCGGATCACCATTCTGGCCAAATTAAGCAATTCTCTCTTGGAATTATCTCCTTGGGCGAAAATTTAATCAGTTTTAAGTGTTACAAAACTCCAATTAAGCAACAATGTTTTCGGAAATTTGTTTCTGTATCAGCGCAAATTTCTTTGCACATTAAAAAGTTTGTGAATTAGTTTTCGGATTTTGATGTCCCAAATTTGGGCCTGGCGAAGGGAAAAATTGAAAAATGAAATTATCTAAATCCATTTGGGCTTTACCTTAATGTGGTTTTGTTAAGATCTTTAACAGCATTTTATTGCTATATTGAGGCAATTTAGGAAACAATTTAATCATCATGTTGTATCTATTTAAAAACATATTGTAAAGTTTAACCACAAATTAAATGCGATAAGATAACTCTCTTGTGCTACAACTCAATTTGTTATAAACCAAATTGGCCTACAAATTTTCTTAAATTAATAATTCCTTATTACTCATAGAGAATAACAAAAGTAATTTTTATTTGCAGTTAAGCTATTTTCATTTGAATATTTATCCAGTATTTATTATCTTCCAAACAGGAGGACTAAGAGCACCATCAAAACGAGTTTTGTCTGTGTTTCGATGATCATTGTTAGTTAGAATGAGTGATTAGCTCATTTCCAATTGTTCAATATTATTTTACATCGAAAACTGGGTTTTGTGTTTTATTTTCGTAGTTTACTGCTATTCAAGTAATGGATACAGATGAAAGTTATTAAAGAATGTTGTCCTTTGTAGTTTCTGTGTTCCCAGATCGGTAATGGTTGTTGTGTCGTAGTCAATAAAGAAGAATATTTTGATTACACATTTGATGTAAATGTCGTGTCTATTAAAAAACATCGATATCACTTTAAAAAAAGGCACTGAATATTGTTTTCTATAAAATTATATATTATTAAAAACAAATCCAGGGATGATCAATGAAAGTTAAGAAGATAGTCCGTATTAAAAATTTTTATTATATATTCATATTATTAAATAACAGAAGAAATTTTCATATATTAAGGAGCCCTGTTTTACAAACGTAGCTTCTTACAATACTTAATGTTGCTTAATATGCCATTTTTTCCAACTAATAGTTTTTCCAATATTTGATTAATATTGAAAAAAATATCCAAATCATTGAAAAAATGGGTACAATACTAATGTTTAGGATTTATTCCTTTTTAGTCTGGTCGTAAATTGCGAAGAATATTTTGTCGATAGTTCTCAAAAGAAATAATGTTTTAAAAAGAGGGTTATTGAAAATGTAGTATGTTCAGAGCCAACCTAATACAACTTTTATTATTGCTAACCACTAATTGAGTTCATTCTTATTCATATTCAAATAGTGTGTTCTTCAGACAGTTGAGCAAATTGTTTCTATTCTCAACTTTTTCAGCTTTTATTAGAGAAAAGGCTGGGATTATCACAATTTAAATGCTTCAGGTGATAGACTAAACAAATAGTACAAATAACTATTTCGAAAGATTTCAACGATTCAATATTAGTTCAGTAAAAGAAATTGGTAAAACCTGGTTCATTCAATAATAATAATAAGATAATAACGATTAAAATAACAAAAATGGGAAAGGCATTTACATATTTAATGACTTTACGAGTTTAAGTTTAACAGTTATTGTTCTAAAAATACATACTTTTCTAAAAGTTGAAGAAACTTTATTGTATTCTGTTAAGTTCGAGCAAGTTTACTACGAATCCTTTTAACGTGAATTGAAGTTAATAAATATGGCAAGTTTCCTCTACAATCAATATCTTACACCTTGGGACCATTTATCTTGAAAACTAATAAAAATCACCATAAAACGAATCTTTGAATTTTCTTCTATCATTCAGTGCTGGGATTAAAGACCATCGTCCTGGTTAAAGTATTTCTGCAAACACAATCACGGTGCAGATTTGCATTGGAATTGCAAATCCATTTTTTATTATATAAATCCGGTCAGTTTCGGGGACATTTTATGTCAAATTTTATCGTGTAATATTTCCGCAACCGCAATCCTGACTTAATCCTTTATCCCGAAATAAAAAACTGCTGCCCGAAAAAAGGTCTATAAAATCATCCATCCATCGAGCTTTCAATTGCTCAAAGGGAGAGAAGGAGTTGAAAACTTTGATCAAATTGTCCGGAAAGCTCCTCATTTCGCCATTTGTATAAACAGAGTTTGGGGCAGAAATTGCCATTGTGAATGCCGGTTTAATTCAGTCCAGCCAGCAGCCAGCCAGCCGTCTGGGTATCCGGTCTTCTTCTCCTCTCAGATCCAAAGGCTTTGCCCAAGCTCAGCACAAATTCGTTTCGGAATTGGCCGCAATTGCTTTGGCAAATGCGAACAATCACCCCTAATGGCCTCAAGTGCATAGAATAATGCATTTCTAAGAGAATTTATCCCTTTATTTGTCCCCCTTTGAAGGCGACTAAGAGCCAGCCAGTGCCCAATAAACCGCAACCACAGCTACGTCAACCGCTCAATTGTCCAGTGTAAACCAAAGTAATTTTCGCAAACATCCTTAGATGCATTGTCCAGCACTATTCCACTGCCTTCGCTCTCTCTTTATACCTCATCTCATCCGATTGCCACCCTAAACTCAGTCGAGTAAATACGTAATTGAATGGTCCACCCATTGTCCACTTTACCATTTAATTTAACTCCATCAAATTGCTGATTTTTTTTTGCTCTGCGTTCACAAAGTACACAATAATTGGCCAATTCTAAATGGTAATTTCGAAATTAAGCAACTCTTTTAAAGGGTGTCACATAATTAAGCACAATATGTGTGCTAAATATCAAATAGAATTTTAAATCTTCAAATATATATTTTCAAAGTTTATCTATAAAAATACATCGGATTGGGTTATTTATGACTTAATACATGAAATAAATAGCCTCCATATTTTTAAAAAATTATTTAAAACCAATTCGAACAAAAATTATAAGATTCATGTGTAATAAGGGTTGACTTAACGAAAGAAACTGAAATCCATTTATTGATTTGTTTTCGTCCAAATTATAATAATGTTATAGTAAGGTGCATTCCACTACATTTTATTTTCAAATAATAGAAAAGATAAGGAAAATCAATTTAGGAAGAATGGAGTTGTATCTCATGTCCGAGATTTATGGTATGAAATTTGGAAAACCGACTTTCCATTAATAGTTATTAGAAAATTTCACTTTCTTAAACAAATTTATTATACCAGCTTTTGGACTAACATTATAATGGGAAAACACTTATTTGATCTTTCCTGTAACATAATCAATTAATGAATTGGGTTACTGGGCTTATTATTGATTTTTTAAGACCAAAAAACATTTTGATGAAGACAGTGAAATACAAAGTGGCAAAACCATTGTCATTTTGTAAGAAACATTTGAAGAACATCTTAGTTCTCTAAGAAGTAATTCCAATTAAACATCATTCTAAGATTCAGCTCTTTAAGGTTATTTTTTTATTTATTTGAAATTATGTGAAAGAAATAAATTACAGAAGTAAGAGAATTAAAATAATTTTTCAAAAAGCAAGATTTGTTAAACACAGCTGTTTGAAGTTAGAATTATTCTTTAGACACGGTCAGGAATATCCAACTGCAAAATATCATCCCTACCAGGCGCCTCCGTCAACAAATCTATAATACAAATATGTATTTAAAGTACTTTTAAATAAAATAAAATAATGTTCAAAATAAACATATAAATTTGGGATTCGGATGCTTACTTAAAACCTGCAAAAATATAAAATTATCCAACAACGACATCCAAAATAATTTTAGGTTATAATAAAATCTTGCATTAATTTTGAAACACCCTTTACAATGTATTTGGCATATAATTTAAACCCTTATCAGAGAATTTACAACTTGTTAACGAACATATGCTGATGAACTTTTCCAATGAAACTGCAAAACCATGTTTGTGTTCGAGTGAAAAATGCCAGAAAAATGAATAATTTTAAGGGAACGTACGAATTCTACTTATTTGTTCTTATTCAAAACCCCCGCTTTTACTCACAAACAGAAAGCACTCTATATTTTCGGTATTTTTCATAACAGCCAAGAATTTGAAGCAATTCCATTTTATGTTTATTCCCACGTCTCCTAATAACAGAAAAATATTTGCAAAGTTGTTGAAGTACACAAAGAAATTAAAGAAACTCTAAGCCCCTGTTAGAGGAGATGTCTGAAATAATTAAGAGTGCTCCTGAAAAGTTATACTGTTTATATCTAATTAAAGATTTCAATTAACTTGTCTTTAACTTTAAAAGCAATTGACTGGAAAATCTAAACAGTAAATTATATATGTGATTTCGTAGCATATAACTTTTTTTTCTTATAGATTTTTTATACCACCATTGCTTTATAGAATTCATTAAAGTACTACATTGATGTTTTGTCTGTATTATATTAAATTTGACTCATTCGAACGTTTAGATAAGATTTATCAACTTTGTTTTTATAAAAGAAAATTTCGCATTCATATCTAACGTTTTTAAATAAATGTATTAAAATAAAAAATCAATCGACGAAATATCTTCAAAACGATTAAACAAACTGATGTATAATATTTCTTTCCTACTTGTACAAACACTTGTATGAGTGAGAGACTTGCCGCCAAATAAAGTATCGCAATTTCTGTGCTTTTACAACAAATATATCACTGGACCACTTCAAGGCAGTGTTTGATACTGGTTAAATGCAATATAAAATTTATTGTTCCGTTATTATTAACATATCATCTATCCATTTGTACTAATCATTGACCAGGATCAGTCGAAAAAATGAAATGGAATGTGAGTTCGGAAGGTGTTAAAAACTATCCAATCAACCGAAAAAGAGAGGGCTTGGATTTTCTAGTGTTAGCAAAATCTGATCAACGTCGATTGTCTAGAATAGGCTAAAATAATAACAGCTTCTTACTATGCCAAATTTCTGGACCAATTGAGCTCATTGTTACAGAATAAAACGATTCTATTTGACTAAGAAATTTTTTTTTTCGTCCTGACCTTTACCTCTTCCGTTGTCCTGTTAAATTTGTCGATTTAGGCTACAAGCTTCAGACCTATCATCCGTATTCTTAAGACTAAACCCATTGCAATTACTTTCTGTATCCTTAAGGCATCTCTTCTTAAACACTTTATTTCGAGACTACAAAAACTGAAAATAAAAGGACCTTCATTAGCACAGTAAAATTTATATAATTTCCAAATTTGCATTAAGTGGTTTAAAACAATTTCAACAATAATTTTCATATATTTCTTATAACATATAATATAAAACGTTCATTATACTAATTGCATTAATTATATTAAAAACAATTAAAATAATAAATTGGTAATTATGAACATTTAACAAATTGATTCTACAGTTAAATCTAGACAATAACATTTTTAACTACTTATGTTATCAACTTTGTAGTTATTAATATATGAAATTTAAAAATAAATACTTTTCAAAATTTTGTTTCCAACATCATTCATTTTAAACTTTGGGAAATTTTTAAAAGCTTTGCCATTTAACGGCTGGAAACTTTTGCATCAAGAAGACAGTGATCGATTAAGCAATCAATATTCGAAATCCCCCATTGGGAACATACTTAAATATTCAAATTACATGAATAATTTTATGCTTTCACACCGCAAGTCACCCTGAATTTGCATATTTCGAATCATACGCGTGTGTTGTTTGTTCTGAATTTTAATTTCGACAGCATCAGCATCAAAACAATATAACGTGGGGAAGCCCTTGGTAATTTTCGTACGCAAAACAAATACCTATGTATATGCGGATAAATTTAAAATAAAACAATAAGAGACAAATTCAAACAAATTTAAATTAAAAGAAAACTTTCAAATTTAAATTGTACAGTTGAAAATAAAGTGTTTGTTATGAAGCAGAATCATTTCCCAGAACTTGATTTCAAATGTTTTTAAAAGGCATTCGTAAAACCATAAATATACTACGTATGCCTAACTTTTCTCTGAGTATGTCATTTTAATTAAAATTTTCTTCGTATTAAACTTTTTTCTTTTAATTGAATTGAATGCTTCATTAAGTTTTGTTAGGTACAAGTATATTTTAATTTGTTTTTTTAAGAGACAGTTAAATTTGGCTCATTTTTTTAAAATTACAAATAAAAAGTAATAATGTTGTTCAAATATTGTTATCAACATATTTTTCAAGCAATTCTTTTGAAAAACTTGTTTATTTGAGTAATAGTCTATGTTACTTCTTAAAAGTCGGCCATAATTGATTCTGTTGAAATATACATTAGTCAATACCCACAACATTTTTTCTTAGTTCTTGATTAGGGGTTAAGTAATAAATCGTCAAAAACACTCTTCCAGACTAACCGTGGCGTGGAGGGACGAGTGGAGCTCTCACACACAAAAAAACCTGATTTCTTTCTGTGCTTGGGTATAGGGTGGGACCGCCATCATGGTATTATTTCACCCATTGCCCATCAACTTTTGGTTCCATCATTTGAAAAACAATCGTTGAGCCATCCCTATACCTTGGTCATCATTGTGACTCGCAAGAGATTGTCCATTCTGCTCCAATTCTGTGAGTTGGACAATATGAAGTCGGACAAATCTTCAGGCTCGACTACCCCTATAGAAGATTCTCTCTCTCTGCATTGAATCTCTGACATCTGAAGATAATATGTTCGGGAGTGTCTTCCTCATTGCAGTAGCTGCATCGGTCTGCATCCTTCAACTTAAAGCGCTTGAGGGAGCTACCAAAGTTACCATGCCCGCTTAGAAACTGGGTTAGAAAGAAATTAACATCATCTTGTCTTGTTTCACACCAGCGCCTTACTTCGGGAATAAGGCGCCTGGTCCACGAGGCTTTATCCTGGTTTTCATTTACCCATTTAGCGAATGTCATTTCCTTTTTTCTTAGTTCTAAAATTCATAAATTTATAATTATTAAAACAAGGTCTGGGAAAAATGAACCATCATTAAATACCTGTGCAGATGATGAGATCAATAATGTGGTTTAATACAAAATTTATAAGATTCTCGTAATTATTTATCAAAACATACACAGTTAAGGAAAGTAGACGTCAAGGAATAGGTTTTGGTTTCAATTTTTCGATTAATCACGGAAATAGAGCTCCATGCGCTGTATCTCTGATACGTAGTAGTATCCAATTGCTCATAAACTCTCGAAAACCAAGAGTTATATCGCTGAAATTCCTTTATTAAACCCTCTTCTAGAGAATTTTATAATTTTTATTACTTAATTTTTTTTCTTAAGCAGGTCCTTCATTACGCCGTAATAGTATTCCGAACTTTTGTCTTCAAAATGCATCAAAACGGCCTCATAAACAGTTTGTTTTTATGAAGGACTTTATAGAGGAAACATGGGCTACTAAAATGTATAGATGTATTAATCGGTTACAAATATTAATTAAGATCTTTCTCTGTAATTAAAGCCAAATACACTTGTTGTTTATTTTTGTTTCTACAATGTATTTTTAATTTTAATCTATTCTAGTTGTCTCTATTAAATGTAAATAAAGTCAAATATAACATAAACTTTTGATTATGGTTTTTAAATGTGGTTGGAATGATTGGTGCTTGGACAAAAAAAACTAAGATTTTAAACAAGATAGGTAATCACATTATTAAACACACGAACTTACGTATATTTCTTAAGGAAATTACAAAATAAATTATTCCGATTTAGTGTAAAACCCGCTTTTTACTCGGGAACACAGGAAACTTGCCTCATGGCCCGTATTTCACTCTCGTAAATTCATCTACGCCCAAGTAGCACAAATAACTATTTTGGTAATTAGAATTTTAAACAAACTTGGATTTTTACTTTTTTCTGTAAAAAACCTAAAGTCCTGTACTGTTTTCTTGTTGTAAGTTTTTATTTTCCTTAAATTTCAAATATGAAAATTCTGGTTTTTAACAAGAGCGAAATTTATCTTCCCGGAATCTTTCCAATTAGGAAAACTGTTATTGTCGTGGAATAAATGTGTTTACATTTTATATAACCTACAATATAAAATTACACGTGAAATTATTACTTTTTCCGAGAACTTCAAAATCCATCAAATTATTAAAGAGTAGGAATATAAAATTAAATTTTCATCACTAATTACTAAGCAATTTTGGAATCGGCACTTTAACCAAATAACGACGGTTTAAAATCGATGAAACGAAATTGTTATAATCTAGTTTAATTGTCTCGTTAGACTTTTCTGCAAATTGTCAAGTGGTTCAAAGACCTCTTGAGATCAGAGCGGAATCTTTTGCTCATAATAACTCTGGCGAAATCAAATTTGCCTTTCTTGGAAGAGGCTGTTGCTCTAGAGACTCGTACAAATTGCTTAATAAATTGCACGCATCCCAAGGAATATATAGATTAATTAAAATAAATCGTAATAATTCCAAGTCGTCGTCATCTTTTGAATGCCTTGACAATTTAACCTGGAATGGAGAAAGGAAGTGGAACTTTCCTAGATCTTCTCTAAATGATATAAATTTATGAGCAAGTTTACTCTTGTGTGACATCGAAGAAATAATAAAAATTTAAATATCATTTCGCAAAGTGCGCCCACTTGACACATTTTCACCACGAGCCCAGGCTGAGGAAATGGAGATTATTATTTGAATATATGTTCTTTCGTTGTTGTTCAAAAAGAAAAAAAAGGAAGAAGAATAGGAAAGAAAAGGAGGAGAAGCCCCTTAATAATCTGATGCCAGGGTCCATTTCATTTAATTTCCATTCCTCTCCTCAAGTGTTGTTGTTATCTATCCCGGCAATAACAATCAAAAGTGTATAAATAATTCCGAAGGGTAAGTGTATTGAACTGGTCTTCCTCGCACAGCAGCAGCAGCAGCGGCGGTCTTCAATCTCTTTCCCGCCGCCGACGCTTCTTAGGTGCTCTTCTTCTCCTCATCTCCTCTTGTTTGGAGATAGATAAGGAGGCACTTGTGCTTTGGGTCGAGTTGTAAATAACCTGCCATCACCGCAAACAACCTTCATCGAATCCGACAAACCGAATAAATGAGCACCATCACAATGGTTCGAAACGAATTTATCTATACGTATAATAATAAATAAACGGCAATTGGGAATAATTCAAATTATATTTTCATAATTGGAAATATAAGTGGTATAATGGTATTATTATAAGAGCAATTATTGGAAATGGGAAAATAGAAATTTCCAGACCTTTAAGGAACACAAGTGGTTTTGAATAATTAAATTTAATATTTTATGGAAATTCATTAATTATAGAAAAATTATTATTTCTTAGTTAATGACATAGGGTAGAAGCACTTGGGAGAGACGCCATATTTTTCAGAAGAACCGCTTTAATAAGTCATATGAAATTGGTGATAATTTCGGTTGATTTAATTTTTAAAGGCCGGTAATTGAAAAAGATATCTTATTTAAACTGAAGTCTAAAGTACTACATGAACTTAATTTCTTCTACTAAATTTCTTGTCATATCTTCTAAGTATAAGCAAAAATTAAGCAATTAATACATTATCTTTTATGTTGTTAGTATTTTGAAGCAGCAGTTCAATGTTTGTTCAATGTCAAAACGATGTATGGACGATTTGCAGGGAATTAGATGATCTTTAAAATACCATGGTTTTTCATTGATATATAGAGTCAATTGTTACACCCCCCCGCGCCTATTTGCCTAAAGAGTAAAAACCCGCTATATTAAAAAATATTACTTAAACTTGTGACTTTATTAGTTATTCCGTTATAACAATATAGGTATCCAGGGGTGCACAAAGAAGACAATTTTCGATAGTCATCATTTCTTTATCTGAATTCTAATTTTTTTTCTCATTTTTGAAATCAGGATTTTTGACTTTCCAAATGAGGTACTAGCGGCCTACTTTGATATTGCAACCCTATTTATCGGAATAGTTGATATATTTTGGATCGTCGATCTATCCTCATCAATAGATTGTTTAATAAATACCCTATAGAGAAAATACAAGAGGTGCGTTTTACGCTGAGTTTTATCGGTTTTTTTCGCAGTTTCACGATACATATTTAACTATTATATTTGTATATATTTTTAACATCAATCATGATGTTAAGCGTAATACTGTGAGAAAATTTGAAGATCCCGTGACATTTGGTTCGAGATGTATCAAGGATTCATAGGTGCGTTTATAGATTTAATTCGCGCTATATGTATAATCATATATATAACAGATAATTCTATTCTATAACAAAGAAATGTGGTGATTTCTATAATTACAATAAATTTAACGATACCGGCCTCATAGCCGATGTGGTAACGAATTCGGCTACCTCTTCAGAGGCCATGGGTTCGATCCCTGGGCTGGTAGAATTGACTAAGTGCTATTAATTGACTAATAATTCATCGAAAACAAATAGTCATAAAAAGTCTAAGTCCGTTGGTTGAGGTTAAAACTCCTAATGTTTATTACAGCATCAGCAATTGAAAGGGAAAAAATATAAATTTAATATTTTAAGAAAAATAGTTTACTTTATTTTAAATTTTATTAAATACAAATAAACCTTAAAGTTCACATGTAAATTAACAAGAAGTTCATACGAAAAAATAAATTAAAAAAATCATATTCACTTAAAATTTCTATTTGTGAATTGGTTTGTATGAACAGTTGCTTATTTAATTGTACATTGTCCCACACATTATTTTTAAAATCTGTTCTTCGAATGCTATTTAATTTAAAAAAGGTTTGTAATTCAAATTTCAAGTTGAACATTAATATAGAATTCTATTAATTGAAGCTCAATTCATAGAAGGTCTAATAATTGAGTTATATTTCAATTTCTTCTGAAATCTTGTCCTAAAATAAATATCATTCTCGGATGCTAATTTGAAACTTTTACGTCATTGCATCTTCTGTTCCAAATTAATTCTCGAAATTAATAATAAAAATAAAGTTATCCACAGGACATTAAGAGAAAATCTCGTTTGTTTAGTAAAATTTAACATTTTTGTATTTTATTTTAAATTTATTATAGAATATCAGAGTAAATACCATATTCATTGTGTCCTCACTCCTTCATGAAATACTTGTTGGATACCATAAATAGTTTTGGTGTTCATATATTTATATAGGCGACCTTCAGCTTTAATGACTTGGCATAACCATAGCAATAAGAATTTAATGTACGAGTAATGAGTTAATGAGATTTAATTTAAAAATGCAACAAGTTGATGATTTAATCGTTTGTTTTATTAGTTTTAATTGTAATTTATAAAAGAAATTTTATCAAAACTAGTTTTATTTCAAAAGAAAAGTAAAAATGTCCTAATATTATAGAATGAATGAATTTTTTTCTAAATCTTTTTTAATATTTAGGTGAAATTTGGTGTCTGGAGGCAACGGTATAATTTTCAACCGTACCAGGCCAGGGCATGTGACCAGGAAACCATAGCAAAATGGACTTTATCAACGGCGCCTACAAGGAGAAGAAAACAAAGCTCTCAAGGCTTAGACCGTGGGACAACGAGAACCAGGATACAACAGAGCTGTGAGTCCATGATTTGAACGTTGTTGCTATAAACCGGGACTATTAGAGACAAACTGTTAAGGAGCCCATACTGGCTTTCATGTATTGATTGAATAATTATTTTAAAAAATTACAAGAATTCTTAAACCTAAAATCATTAAATCATTACTATCTATTAATTACTTATCGATATTAACATTGGAACATCGGAAAATGTAATTATCTTCCAGGTGAAAGCACCTCGTCTTTTTACATAAAATAGAAGTTTGAAATAGAAATATTTTTTTAACTTGCATCCTCATAAAGCAGTTTCAAATTTAGATAAAGATATTTAAAACCAGTGTGCACCAGTTGCCGAATTGGAATTGAAGTTGAGTATGGGCCATTTAGGAAATTTGCAGAGTTGAAGCATCACGTCTATGGCTTCTGTGTTGTTCTGGTTGTTTTTTGCGTTGCTCTTGGTCGTCCTCGACGTCTTTTCTTTTTCACACACAATATAACACAACAGAGCTGTTTCATTGACGCGCGGAGGCTTGATGCTGGAGGCAGTGTCTAGGGACATTTGTGCGGTGAAGAAGTCAAAGGGAGCCGCCTTCTTTATTACCCGAGCAACATCCAGTCAATTTATTCACATTCACGGACATTGAGAAACCATTCCGGCGAGTTTTAATGATTGCGTCAGGAAGAAGAAGCCCAGCAAAGGAAAAAAAATATGTCCATCCTCGCCGAGGGAATTGTGCAAACGATAGCAATCAATAAAGAGCCCCCGACTACTGCTGCCCTGGACTCGAGTACATGTAATGGTATTATTATTTGGACAGCAGCCGCAGAATTACAAAAAACAGAACGGTTACAAAAGCACAATGTTTATGGCAGTTTTTCTGCCTCAAACCAGCACCACACTCCTCATCCCCATCCCACCTATAATTTATGCAAATTCACTAAATGGCTACTCGGTTTTTAATTGGCCGGAAATCCTCCGTTTCCACGGCTTGGCTGATATTTCCGCAAACTACACCATTACATTTTAATTAACGCAAATCATAAATCTTGCAACAGAATGAGAGCCGGGGACAGGAACAGGGATAGGGACAGGGTGGGAGAATGAGGGAGGATGACGCCGCCATTCTAAAATGGCATTTTTATTTGCGCTAGTCAGCGTTTAAATTGGAATAGTTTCAAATTTCCGGAGTCTCTTTTCCAACCCGTTTTATCCGCTTACATGCTGCGAAATAAATATGCACACACTTGAGGATAGGACAACCCTAGATTCGTTAAGCTTAACTTTCCGCCAGCCAGAGCCGAAAAAATGGATTATTTTTTCGTTCGCGAGGCAAAAAATGGAAATTTGATGATGAAAATACACGAAAACGCACAAAAGCGCGAGAGGCTTTGAAAATATAATATCACATAATGGTCCCAAATTCGATTTTTATTTTATTTTATGAAACGTATTATGATTTATATGATATAAAATTATATCGTTTAAAAACAAAAACTAATGAACTGCTTCAAATTTTATGATTTTTTAGAAAGGAACTAATGTGATAAAAATTATTTTACCACTTCTGATTTCTTATTTTAATAATGTAGAATTCAAAAATGGGTTTTTTACAAACAAAATCCATCAAGAATCATTTGTAATAAAGCTTTTAGTTCAAAATGTTGGTACTTTTCAATCATTCATAGCTATATCATAGAAATCTGAAATTAATGTCGACAAATTATAAAAGTTTTTGTTAATTATACAAGTGGTCTATTGGACAGGCTAATGAAATTTATTCGGAATGAGTAATTACTTGTCAGTCATACAAATATATCATTAGAAAACAAATCATTCCATCATTTCCATCATTGTATCCCCTTTCATTAAACTTTCTTTACAAACTTACAATGTAAGCTACAAATGATTTTTTATGATTTACGAATAAAATTTACGTTTTATATGGTTCTAATCTGTGATTTGTTTAAATTCAGTTTATTGGTAAAGTTATGTATATAATTGAAATTTATATTTAAAATGTGTGAAAGTAAATTATGAGTAATGTTTGGTTACACCACAAATAAAAACAAAACAGTTTACACTTGACTAACAGACGACTATTTTATGTAATTCAACTTCTTCCCTAATAATTATACTGAAAAAATTTTAAAAACTATTGTACACTTCATAAAACATCCTTGAGCAGCATTTTCCTCTAGCATAAATTGACACTCTGTTCACAAATGGTGATGAATTGTGGAGATGTAAAAATAGAGAGCTCCTCTGCGGGAACGACATTGGTCGATGGCGTATTATGTTATTGATTACCCGCCAATGATAAGGTATCCGATTCATATTTGCTCCGGAGCGGGAGCGAACAATGGCTAAAGGAAATTATTTGAATATGTATATGGAAAAGCGATTCATCTATCAATGTTCAGGTTCTTGTACATAATTCAACACTTCCGATCAACGTCCTTGACTTCCTTTATCAAATACAGAAGCACTAACACAAAAATATTACAGCTCATTGTCAAATCAAATGCACGTTGAATGAGGATAAAATAACGTTTCCTTGCAAACATCAAATCGATTCATCAATACTATTTTGATAATTCGACACTGCAATTTGCATAAGAGAACATTTTCCGCAAACGTCTATCAGTCTTAGATCCTTATCAGAGAATTTATATGGAAAATGTATTTCATTTTCTAGGAAAACGCTTTTCATTCAAGAAAGTATTTACACAATTGCGGCAATTTAGATTGAACGATATTGTAGTAATTTGAATAAGTACATAGAAATTCCATTAAACAAGCGTAATAATGTGTAATTCTTAATAAATAGAAGTATAATGGATGATTAAAAGGTAATCAAAATGTATAACATTTAAGGAGTGTTTCACAGAATTATACTTTTTAATTTATATTCATTTATTGTGACGAATGAACTCCAATGATTTTGGGACGGCATTGGACACACCTCGACGTTTCCATCGACATCTGAGGAATGTGCCAAAACTGAAGTTTCATTTCTTAACACGCTGGAGTGCGCTTATTAAATTGTATTCAATCAATCTTTTTCACAGCTGCAAATAAATCAACATCAAACTCCGCATGCGTTCAATTAGACGAAAACACACTTATTATTTTTGACTGTATCTATTAAACCTCTTTTCAGGATCCATTGAAGATTTGAGATCAATGTGATCGAGAAAATCGGCGACTGAAAGAGAAACGTATCCGGTATTCATAACCGTCAGTATATTATAATTTCTTAACCATAATAAAACCATCAGTCTTGTTGATTCAATTTCATATAATATAAAAATATAAAATTATATGAATGTCATGAAACTCTAATTTTAAGCAAAAAAGCTTTTATTTTGCATTATTCATAAATTCAATCAATTTTAGAACTTCTTCTCTTAATAAAAATAATGTCATTAAAATGTAATTTGAAACGGAAAAAATTGTCTAGAATCAATTTCCGATTAAAAGTAAACAAAATTTACATATTTTTATTATAACCAAAAATTAAAAAAGTATCATGAAAAAGCAATTTCAAACCAAAAAACTCAATCCAATACCAATACCAATTTAGGGACCTAAAATAACCAAAACGAATCGTAATTCGTTTAGAAATTAACTTGTTACAAACATGGCATTATATTAATGAACGTCTTCTTGTTCTCTATTTTATTTTATTTATTTAAGAGCCTCTTTTACCCGGAATAATTTATTGTATTGAATTGGTAAAATGGACTCAAGATGAATGTATCTATAAATATCTGGCCACCACAAATCCACATTGTTGATTACGTCAGTTATTCAAAAGGACAAAAGAGGTCTGCCCTTTTGCTTTTCGTCTCAATCAGACAAAACGTCAAAGAGACGGCGGATTGAAAAGATAAATAAGAAACAACGACTCATAAATAAAAGGTCGGTTGTTATTTCACCCAACTAATGTGACTTATTAAATGAATCATTTCGCATTTTCCGTAAAAATAATAAAATGAAAAGAAATGTAACGAATACTTAGTTCAAGGACCTTGAATTGAAGTTTCTTGTTTAAAGTATTAGATATTTTTTCATTTGCAGCACATAACATTAATATCATAAAGAAAATAAAGGTGATCCCTCGAAAATGTTCTTTTGCACATTTGTATCAGGAGGTTAGCTTTTCGATATTACTTTGAGTTTCGTTTTGTTTGTTTCGATAACACAATAACTGTTACCGGTCTAGTTATAACCAACTGGTTTTAGGTAATCAAAAATTTTCAAACGCCCTATCTATTATTTGTTATGACGTGATTGGCCCACATGCTCGTAATGCTATGTAGAGCCATTTTATTGAAAGCTTTTTGCCACCAATACAGAACGATCTTACTATGAAGAAGACCATCACATTAACAACTTTCATCTGTATACATTCATTGAATGGAGTTTTGTAATTTGATAAATTATCGCTGTAGAAAAAAATATTTTTTTTTCATGTGAATAAAAGAAAGTCATAAGAATTTGTATCTCAATGTAAAAAATCTGGCATCAAAACATCTTTTTGTACGATTAACTGCACAGATTTTGGTTCAGGTTGTTATAAAGGTCATATAAAGATCTGTTAACGGTAAAATAAACACATTTAAAAAAGTTTTCAATACAGTTTTCGTATATTTAAAAAAAATGCAAAAATGTTAAATCCATTTAACTTCAAAATTATGTAAAACTCGCCTAGCGAGTTCTCTCTTCTTTCCTTGGTATAATCCATGGAAGCTTAGGTTCGAATTCTAGAGGGTAGGATTCACTGGGTTCTTCTTCAACCAGACCGACTAAAATAAATCACTCCTTTTTTAAGACTGTTACAAATTAACAGTATTACATTCAAAAAGTTTTGAATAAAATTCGGTCGATAATCGATATTAAATACACTAGCCTTCTTTCAATTACTAAATACGCTCGTCGTTGTGGCTTTTTGAGAAAGTCGTAAAAATAACTATTATGTACCTTAATAAATTGCGGATAATAAAATTAACTAACTCTATATTTGTTTATTTTTATATTTCGTCGATTATTTTCATAGAAATCTCTTTACATTTTGGTTTTGACATTGACATTTAATTATAAGAAAATGTTTTCGTAAACAGCATACTTTTCTTTTATATTCCTGGTTGGGAATTAATTTGATTTACTGAATAATAAATTAAATGATTTATCATTATCCTATTATAGTATTTTTTTTGTTCAGAATGTTTATTAAAAATTGTTTTTCTCAACGCCTAAAATTCGATTATATTTCATTAAATCTCTTTCCAAGTATAAGAAAAAAAATCAAAACAAGCATAATTAAGTAAACATGTGTATGACTCATATGATGAGTTGAAATTCATTGTAAATCTTTTATTATGATATAAATAGATAACATTTTTTAATTTTCGTTTGATGTAAAACAAACCCAATAAACATTTTTATGGAAATGAATGAAGACATAATAGGTGTTAACCTGGTTTAAAAGACGGGATTTGTCAATGAAATTTTGGTTAAATTTGTACGATTTTTGTGTCGAACTTTACAATTTAATAATTTTAAAGTTTTTATTTTGTAAAAATTCAAATTTTATGATGGTTTACTAAAAAATCTTATAAATGCCAGTATTTTAACGCCAATATTACAATTTGTAAATTAATTATCTTTGAAACGAAAATATTAGTTTTATAAACTGCCACCAGTTGACGAACGTATCGATTTCCAATCAGTAGTTACATTTAAAGAAACGGAAAAGTCTTGACATTTTTATATGATTCAACTACGTATATTGTTCAAATGAAATTTACCCAAAATCGAGGACGGGACAGCGAATTCAAAATGTGAATTTTTTGAAATACCATTTTTTTTTCCATTAAATTTTCAATATTCATTGTTATAAATTATTTAAAATTTTACCGCTGAGTTTATAAAAAAAGAGGATTTTTAAAATCTATCTAAATCATTTCAATTGTTTTGATATTATAAAAAGTTACGAAACAAACATTCGAATATTTTTTTGGCAAAACTGTTTCCATAAACTTTTCAAGCCGCCCTTGTTTGCGAACCTATCAATTAATTGGTATCATTCGATTCTCGGGCTTAACAATTCTTTGTTCAGACAATGTGTTGTCTGTCATCGCCATAATTGTCATTCCACAAATGTGTCTTCGTACCCAATAGATGATTAGAGCAAATATTGGAGCTAGGGAGGGTGAAACATTTTTATTTGTCTGTCTCTCTCCCCATTCATACTCGTTCTGTGAGCTCTATTCTCCCCCTGCTTTCATTATTATCGTTAATATATTTTCTCTATATAGTTATCATGTGTAGTTTTAATGATGAACTTCAGATTGTTTTCGCATTTATTGTTGGTCGAATTTTTCCATTTTTGCGCATCACAGAAGGTTTCTGTCAATGAAGAGTTATATATGGCTTTCTAGTGGTGTCAAAGCCGTGGAACAATAGACGCTTCTGCCCTATAAATAACGTCAAAAAGCTTTGTATTTAGTTCAGTGGAATTTTTTCTTTACTTCCAAATAATTATATCCTTTTATTTCCCTTGTAAAGTGTCGTTTTGACTGTCATTTTTTACGCTATAAATTTTAAAGGTTTCAAATAGACTTAATACTTTTTATGCGATTTTTTCTCTTAAAGCAATTTCGACCAGACCGTATAGAATATCTGGAAAATCGCGAAAAACTCTGATAATGGTTTATCGAATTTTCTTCGTCTGCTTTTCGGTCGTCCCTTCAGTCATCTCCTCCGATCGAAAATCAACTCTGTGCCATTATAAACCAATTATATCAAGTTTCAAATTGTGTTTTCGAAGGGATAAAAACGCAAAAGGAACCGAAATCTCATCAGGGAAATTACAAAACACATAATTTCTTGTGGAAATATTTTGACTGCCAACGATAAATATTTTTAGAGACAAACAATAAATAACAAGACAAGAAAATGGCAAAATAAAATTTAATTAGCAACTGTGAAACTGACCAAATTAATGCGATATTTGATAGAGATTGTAAACTTTGACCTTATCACTGTCATGCTCGGATATCACTCGAATTATATTTTATTCATTCAAAACTTTAAAGGTCACTTTAGGCAAAAGAAACACGATACGTTGATACTCATCTTCCTCATCTTACAAAGTTCCATGTCAATCACAATGTAGCTAAAAAAAGACGACTCTCTCTTTGACACAGATGATACTTTTGAATACAAATCAAATGCTTTACCTTCGTTATATTGATTGTCAGATGTGAATATTGCATTTCTTTGAAGCCTTCCGCAGTGAACATTTGCATACAATATTACTTTCATCTGTATCAAAATTTATGGCATTTATGGAGTCTCTTGGCACTTACATATTAATTTATGCAAATACATGTTAAACATAAAAGTAATTTATTGAATCAGTAATACTTAAAAATGCAGCACAATATATCATAAGGTCAAAATACGGGATCACCTCATTATAGAAAACACTTAATTTTCTTGAAGTTCTTAAGTTTCAATAAATAAAATTTTTAGAAGGAATATTAATAAATATTTTTTTTTTACTTTATAATATGGGACCAAAATTGTTACAAGTTGAGAGTATTCCAATAATATTTTAGGCTTGTAATGTCCTAATTGTACTATTAAAAAACTCAAATAATTGGAACTTTTTTTTATATTAATTTAAGTTTCTTTCGAGTGTATCTAAATCCAGTGTAAATGCAACGCTAATTAACAATAAGGTTTTAGTCAACTGTGGTAGTAGTGGTAGTGAAACGTCATTGGTTGCGCTGTCGTTAATTGTACTGATTTGATAATTTCTTTACAAAAGACTTTTAAAGTAATTAGATACGAACAATAACAACCTAAGACAATTATCTTTGGTTCCAAAGTGAGGAATTAGTATATTTCAATACAAGTGGTGAAATAGAGATTATTACAGCACGAATTTATCATGTATTTAAAATCGGTTCATAAGTGCTGTAATAATCGATTTCACATGCGTACCGAACGCTATTTTGCATAATTCTGAAAAAAATACCAATTAATCGATAATTAAAAATAAAAACTGTTCGCAGCGGTTTTTTTTTCAAATTGTGGACACAAAGTGAACAAGTAAAACAGTGTATTTATTAGAGTTAGTTGAAAATACTCACAACGAAATGTTTTGATAATAATATGTATTTTTATTAAATTAGTGACAATTTTCGGGCAAATTTTTAAATATTTCAGTACTCCATGCATAAATGTAAACTGTTACAGAACCAATTTGCGTGAAGAAAAGTTTACTTTTCGGAATTGCAAAAATCCATCAATCTGCGCTAAAATGCAAAAATCATGGTAAAAACTCTCTCACCTTATTCGATCGAAGAAAGTATTGAAATTATAAAGAAATAATGTGAAATTCCGTACAATACAGAATCTAGATAACGATTTGAATGTGTTCTGTCTTCAATTCAAGGCGGAAAAGTGTCNGAATTGCAAAAATCCATCAATCTGCGCTAAAATGCAAAAATCATGGTAAAAACTCTCTCACCTTATTCGATCGAAGAAAGTATTGAAATTATAAAGAAATAATGTGAAATTCCGTACAATACAGAATCTAGATAACGATTTGAATGTGTTCTGTCTTCAATTCAAGGCGGAAAAGTGTCTTATGCTTCTAAAACATTGACTGACAGCGCAGCCAATGATCTCTCACATTCAACATTTAAAATTCTGGGGAACATATAGGGCTAAGCACTTTGCAACAATGCTCTTTAAGTTATTAAATGACTTTTTAGTTAACGAGTATTAATAAAACAGTTTTTATTAACGATACAAATATAATTTTGTTCATATTAAAATGTTATCATATTTTAACTGAATTTCATATGCAGCAATTGAGTGCACCAATAACGCAAGTGTTTGGAATTTTTAGCATTGGTTTTAAAATTTTAAACAAATTTAACTCTGATTGTGTTTAAACGCGTTTGAATGCGTACGTAAAGGTAATTTATGATAAAATGGTCCTTCGATTCTGATTTTCAAAACGGAAATCACAAAAGATTAACGTTCCTATAATGGATCAAAGTACGTAAAATTTTATGATTGAACATTAATTATTAAAATTATTATTTAGAGATTATTTAAGAGCTTTTTAATTTTGAAAATAACTGAATCAGCTTTTCCAGAAAATAATGTTATTAGTTATCTACAAAGAAATATGTCATCTGACAAAACCAGAACATACCATACTACAATTTGCACATGCTTCATAAAGATATTTCTTAGAAAGCATTATTTGAAACAAATCTAAAAAAGTAACAGATTTGTGTCCACAACGTGATTTTAAGACACGTTGACGATTGTAATATTTTTGTGGGTATTATTAACACGTTTTTCTTAAAAAATACGTGCTTATTTTTAGGCTTATTGTTTTAAATATTTAATTTTCCAATGTTCATTCATTTCTCCAGTAATGCCAACTAATATCTTATAAGAGAAGTACCATTAGTCATTTTGGGAATATATCTGATATTTATTATATTGAAATTATAAACTTTGGCATACAAATAAATGAATTTTGGATTTGGCAGACCGTGGCTTGAGAGGAGGACCTATCCCGCCAAGCGTAAAAGTTCGTGATTCAAATGTGCGCCCGTTTCGTGCTGCTGCTCTTCTCCACATGATAAATGTACAAAGAATACAGGGGAGCACCTTTGGCGAAAATCCACGGCTTTCTCTGTATAATGCATGGACTGATGGATCCGTTTTTCGCAAAATAAATTATGTAAGCTCTTGAAGAATAAACGTACGTTTTTGCGTGATCCTGCTTCCAGCTGGTTCCCGATTTTAAATTTATTCTTCGCAGCAGGTAACACCGGTTAAGACAGTCTCAATTTCTCTCAAAATCCACGTACACATCTCCATCAAAAGCACCCCCACTTACCCATTCAAACCCCCCTCGAGATATGCTTCAATGGTTCAAAGGTCAATTTTCGAAAGCTCCATGCAAAAGCAGTTTATTTACATTACCGCTTATCGTGTTCGGATTTTTTGAAAGATTTATGATGTTATTAAAGTGGAAGTTTCAATACCGAGAAAAAAATATTGCTAAAGTCATAGCTTTTTATATTGTTGATGAAGTTATCCCTTTTATTGCTTATGATAAAAGAAAGTCAGCAACTTGACACTCGAAAAGGGAGTTTATGCACTGAACCTTGAAATATTTTTGGCAGAAATGGATTCAACCCTCTTATACCTATTTCCCTAAGTGTATGCAATTGATGGTATGAAAAATCTATTTAAAAATACTTTTATTATAAAAATTATACAAATCATAGTTATTATTTGAAAAATCTTAAAACTGAATGTTTTCTTTTATACTTAATAAAAAATATTCTTTATTCACTAACTAACCGACCCAATTTTTCTTGAAAATATACTTTTAGTTCAATCAAAAAGCGTTATATTGTGATTACGAGGGGATGAAATTAAAATTTGAAGAGTAATGAAATGGTGTCTCTCTGGTCTAAAAGATGCTTATACTTAAGTAAATATTTTTTTATTGAATACAGAATTATATATTATTGAAAGGCATACAGCGAAATACAAACTTTGCAAAAATATTTATCCCTTAATGACACAATATGTTTTATCAATGGGTTTGAATGCTATAGATACAAATATTTTAAATATTTCATTGAAATACTTTTTTCAAAGCACTTAGAAACCGATGATGGCATGACATTTGTTTTTCAGAGCTTGAAAAATGAGAAAGGAGAAATTCAAATTTAATTTTTACTTTTTGCGTATAAGATCAGGTATGAACCAACGCTAATTAACAATAAGGTTG
>JXOV01029633.1:522-12883 GCA_001014945.1 Clogmia albipunctata
CCGAGGCCCACCCCTTGCTACGCCTATGCTTACTCTAAATTGAAGAGAAAAATGTCATACATATTTGAATATTAGTCTGGTTATTGTTAGTTTATTTGTGTAATTATTATCTGAATCAGAAATTGGATAATGTTTCTAATGTTATGTATTTTAATTTTGTAATATTTTTTTATATTTGTTTATTAAATAGTATTTTATCCCAATGATTACTATAAAAATTCATGATAAATTTATAAAATATAAATATATTTCAAATAAAAAATAGATGATATTATCAAAATATTAAAAAAATACGAATAATGTAAAATTCCTTGGATTGTATGTATTACCCATTCAATTTAATCATCACCGTAGTGTAGAAAAACATAAGACACAAGTATAGTTATCAAATAACTTCCAACACAGTTGTTTAATATTAAAATTTTTGTACAAAACACAGTCAATAGTTATTTATACAACGTCGATAAGATAAGGCATTATTAAACACTAGGGTCTTGTAAAGACACGAGAAGCAAGTGTTTAATAACGCTTATTGACCGTTTTTTATATAAAATTTTGTGCATATTTAAATCAATTATCATACAAATCTAAAAAATCGTTCCGTTATGTTATCATACACAGTTAAACAATGCAACTGGCATTTATATGAATTTGATGGAAGTCTTTCACGGATGTCACACTTTAAAAATAAATAATCCTTTAAAGCACTAGTGATTTTCATTAAAGCATGTTTAAAGTGTAGCCTCGCCGGTTTGTATAAAAACCGAGACTCAAGTATATTTTCAAATAAATTCCAAAAAAATTGTTAAATTGTAAAAGTCATTTATAGTTGTTTATAAAAAAAGGTCAAAATTATAAGGCATTGTTAAAACTAGGACTCATTAAAGTCACGACCGTAGCGAGTGTTTTACAGAAGGAATTTTTAAATAAATTATAATTTTAAGTAATCGTTTCCTTAAATTCAAATTTAAAATATAATTTGCCACATTTGTTTGAAAGAGAAGTAAGATACGTGCAATCCAACCAAATCGTCATATTTAAATCAAAACAATCCGTTATGGTGTGCAATTATCCGCAATTAAAATTTAACCATATATACCGAAACTAACTTCCAGAAGAATTTGTAGTGAATTTCTTTCACCGAGATAACACTTTATATTTTCACCAGTATTTCTGAATTTTATATTTATGTTATTTTCATCCTTTAAATACATTTTATAACCCAGTGCAATCAATATTCAAAATATAAAAAATATTGGAAGTCCCAACCAAAACCAGCGGGATGAAAGCTTTCCTGACTGCATATTTTCAGTGAATTATTGGTCAATAAATAGCACCTAGACCTGTTGATAAAAGGATCCAGCCAATACAACCCATCCTCCGAGGAGGCAGTCGAGGCGTTACCACTTCGGCTATGAGGTGGATTTTGAATATTTGTCTGATAAAATTGTACGAGTAATCTAAAAATCAAATTAACATTTAAAATGTCAGTTCCAATAAATATTGACATGTTAAATTCCAATTGACATGATAAATTGTTCATTCTATAAATAAAGTTTGTGGCTAATTTCTTAGTTGGAAATATCCATCAACCACCACTTATTAAACGTAAACTGGCTTTTGCTTTTTTGGAAAATTGCCCAATAAATTTCTGTGGGATACTTGTTCCTGCACATTTGTATGCAGTCGGTCCTGAGCAAATTATTTAAAGTCTTAGGCATTTAATTAATTAATAATAAAGTAGTGCCAACAATTTTGCATTCTTTTTGATGTTTTGTTTAAATGCAATGAAAAATGACAAATAAAAAATAATGTATTAAAATCGGGTTGGGCTGGTAACTCTAAATCAAAGCGTTGTCGTCTATCTATAACGCAAAACAACTCTATCTTTTGTTATTGTTGTTCTTTTTTTGATAATATGAGTAGACTTTTGTTTTGTTTGTATGCTCCCGAGCTTCCTAAGCATCCACAATAATCAAAATTATGTTGGCCAAAACTTCTAGAGGTCATGATTATCAAGAACGCCGTTTCCTTTCCAGCAAAAAGCGCGGCACGACCCAATATTTTGTCACCTCTGCGGCCTCTATTCTGCTAAAGAAGGGGTTCTCTATTCATTCAGCGAAACTGTAAATACTGGATTAAGGGTCAACAAAGACGAGATTTCGATTCTGCAGGAAAAAATTGAAAAATAAAAACAGATGATTTGGTGAATTCTTGAACAAAAACAATAATGATCTCAAACTAATCCAATATTGTTGAACGAGTTTCATTTACATTTGAATTAGATTTGTATTAGCAAATTGTTTTATGTCGAAATGAGAGGGTGATGTAATGAAAAGTTCAACTATTACTGATCTAAATATACTAGATTATTTATTTTTCTATTAATATATTTTAACTCGAAAGATTATTAACTATTAATTATCTATTTTAGATATATTCATATTTAATACTGATTTTAGAAGCAACTCAAATAAAATGTCAATAAATTTGTAATTAATTTATGGATTTAAAATATAAAGTTTTGGATGTATACGTATTCCCATATTTTATATCGTAAACAAAAACCTGTTGAATACAATAACTGATGTATTAAAAACTTCAAAAAATAAAAATGAGATTTTCTGTTTAAGCTTATCGTTTTAGTTCTAAAGTTCTAACCCATTATATTTACATAATCCCCTAATATTTTCGTAATAGTTTAATTTGTTCTTAAATTTATTACCCAATTAAAACGATAATATTTTTTTTATTTTTCTTCGAAATGTATTTTAATGAAAGTCGAATATTTTAATACAAAATGTTTACATTTTAGTGCAGAATGCTTTATATTCATAATGCCTATTTCGTATACAATCACAAATTGTGTAAATACACAATACTTTGTACTAATATTTATAGTATTTATATTATATAGAACTTATTAGCCCGAATGGAAAATATACATATTTTGACAGTTTTCTTTGCAGAACAATAAAATGATTTAGTAATCAAATTAAAATTCTCCCCATTAAATGACTAACTGTAAAATTGGTCTTAAATGTTGATTGATATGTCTAACTGTGATTTCAAAGATCAATATCAGTAATACAATACAATGTATAATTTTATCGTGATTTATCGAAAAATAAAATCGAATGTTCTATTGCTTGACAGAACCTCACCTTAATTGCATGTGTTTAGACCATTATTTAGTATTGGGTTGTCTCATAGCTCTTAACTTCATATTTCGTTAAAAAAAATAGCTTATAAATCTGCGAATTGTATAAAATTTTGTACAATCTGGTTCGAAAAACACATAATTAAATACTCGTATCTAGAACTTTACTCGTGTTTAATTATGGTTCATTTTTCTCACACGTTGTCTAAATAACTATTTTATTTTACTCACATATTTTTCTTTCCTTTTCTATACTAAAATATATTCTAATGAAATAAATTTTAGATATTTTTGTTAACAACCCTTAGATTAATTTAAATTAATACTTGCTTATTTTCTAAATAAGCATCATATTTCTAATTACAATAGTTTAACCATAAAATGAAAATATCTATTAGTTAAATAAAGCTATTTTAAATCATTTTTTTGTTGAATGAATGACATTTTTAATATTATTCTTGATATGTAAGTTAAAGTCGTGTTAGGTGATTTACTATTTTGTTTTTGATTTATTACTAAATAAGTTACATTTTTATAATGACAGTCGAAAAAAGTACTTCACTTGATATTTAAAATGTTTGTTAACTATTATATTAATTTTGTATTTCTATAGTTTCATTTATTTGAATTCAGAAGTTGAAACAGAGGATTTTCTTCGAAATGAGATTTAATAATTTGTATTCTACTTTAGCAAAAATTGATTTTAAATAAGTTATATGATTAATATACTGTATTTATCTCGAGATGTGAGTTAATCCATGACAATTTTATAATTATATCAAATTTCCAAGAAAATTTTGAACCAGACCAATTTAATTGGTATCGAAACTCAATTAAAAAAGATTCGACAATTCTATTTATAACCACCCTATAACCGTTTAGTATTTTGATTGCCGAAATCCTCTGATTTAGTTATTTTGAAAATGTAAATATGTATAAAAACGTCCAAATGTATAGAAGAACGAGAAACAAGGCAAGATTGTGATGATCGCAGACAGCGAAGATCATGTATGGCGGGTTAGAAAAACGCAAAAACAACAACATTGCGCGGAAAAAGTGTGTATTCAAAACAAAGATTATGAAATGGCATACAAGCAAATAATATGGTCATTTATTTTGGGAGGATTTGCGTGATTTAGTTTCGTGTGGCGACGAATTAATTGGATGATTTGGAGCAATTACTGAGAGGAGAAAATGGTGGTCTATTGCAATTTTCTGGATAAAAGTATAAGCGAAATTCCTGGAGTCATTTTCGTTTGGTTCCCATTGAACTATAGAACAAAAATTCGGGCTTATCTCTACCCATGACCAAAAACACAAACGAAGCTTGACCATTGTCCGGCCAGCCGCTTTAAAGCTGCCTTTGTGTTTGTGTTACGTTGAATTTTTAAAGCACAAAACCGTTTGCGATTAAATTGTTGGGTTTTTTGTTGGGATGTGATTAAGAAATCCACAGTGGTAGTGGTATGCCGGTTCTCTGATCGAATACGACTTTTTGGGTATAAAAGTGGAAGCTCCTCCATTCTAAAGCAGTACAATTCATTTGTTAATCCCAGAGACAACTACTTGATCAATATGGCAAAATTCTTTTTGGTAAGTTTTGTGCTTTATCAAAGTGATCTTTTTAATTATTAAACAAACAATATTCAATAGTGCGAAAATAAGTTTGTGAAATAATAAGAACAATTAAGAACTTTTATGTGAAAATTAAATATTTTTGGTTTATTGTTTACGTGAATTTAAAAACAATTTTAACAGTGTTAATTATCGTTAAAAGTAGTATTCAATTTAATTCTTAAAATTGCGGCCAAATTTAAGTAAAACAAAGTATTTTCATTGCAAAAATCAACAACCCAAATTTTAATAATATTCTATTGAAAATAACAATTTTTTAGTGATTTTTTATATAAAACAATATAAAGTTATTTTACAACCAATATTTGGAAATTTAAATTATAGTTTATTTTTATTCAAAAAGCAGGAATAACTATTGGCTCTTAATACATCTAATCTACAAATTTAATAATCCTATTTAAAATATGTTCAAACAAAACGTGTTCTTATTTTTAAAACAAGCTTTAACGAGGGATCTATAGTTTTTATTATAATGAATAAAAACTAATGGTTTTTATTGTCTTTTACAGTTGTTCGCAACACTCTTAGCTGTTGTGTTGGCCGTCTTCGGCAACCCCCAGCACGGACATGGTAACCACGGAGGTGGCTTCGGAGGTGGTCATGGAGGTGGACACCATGGCGGTGGTGGACACGGAGGATTCGGTGGCGGACACGGAGGTGGTGGCCACGGAGGATTCGGAGGTGGACATGGAGGCGGACACGGAGGCGGCTTCGGTGGCGGCCATGGAGGTGGTCATGGAGGTGGTCACCATGGTGGTGGTGGACACGGAGGCCACGGCCGAGGACACGGATATTAAACAACTGGACCAAATTAATTAAGACAAAACCCTTACACAAATCTGAATGGACGAGAGAGCGAAGTATTAGGAAAATTGAAGAAAATGACTAAAACCAAACAAATTGTCAGAAATAAAAAATGTGATTATTTGTTCTAAATGTGATTTTTTTTTTATTTGCTATTCAAATCGGTGATCATGACACTTGAGACTCTTCAAGATCACGATTTTTCCTCATCCATTTTGAAGGCTCTTTTTGTGTACAAATTTGCGTAACACACACCCAAATCCGATTATTTGAACGAATTTCAGAAAACGCTTTATTTGTCTTGAATGAATTTATAATGATCACAACAGACGCGAAGATTAAAAAAAACAAAACATACGATCATCGTTTGATCTTCAAAAAAACTCTAATCTACCTATTAAATTCTAATAAATTTCGATTTAATCTGTCTGGTTCAATATCAGTGGGTCATGAACTCAAACCAGATTAACCACAATAATAATGATAATCGCACAAATTATGCAAACAATCTTTTTTCGGGAAAACAAAAAAAACGTCTTCTGAACAAAGCATTGTTAGTGATGACTCGCTTTTGTTGTTAATCTAGTTCAAAATTATGCCGAATTTTGGAACTGGATTTGTAATTATTCTACTGAACTTAACCTCTTATGGCCGTTAAATGTTTTACAAAAATTTTTATGTTCATAAGAAACATGTCAATGTGTGCTTGTAGTTGGGTTTGGTATACACACGAATAAAGAAATAAAGCTGTTTCTTTGATTTTTAGTAAAGACATGAACCAAAGTATCGTAAGATCAATGGTAGATGTTTAAAGATTTCTTGTAAAGTGTTTAAATGTTTGATTAAGCGAATGAGAATCAATTAGCAATTTTGCATTTGGATTAGTCCACATAACTACGACTGCAGTACCGCTCACGTAAATAGACACAGCAATTTGATTGCTAAAAGCTATTGCACTTTTCAAAGTTTTGAGATGTAATGCAATAAATATGTCAAAGAGTTCATTGGTTATTGATTTATATGAAAATTTGTTGAATGAACTTATACAGATAAATTTATAAAGGCAAACATTGACCAACACCAAGTTTTTGACCGTTCACGAAAATAGACACACCCCACGTTTTAAACTGTAAAACGTTTATAAATAATATATTATTTTTAACAGTTAATTCATAATTAAAAGATTATGTTTTAATAAATATCAATAAAATATCAATATTTTAATAGTTTTTTTTCAGTTTGTATAGTAAAAATTAAAGTTTTTTGCTTAAAATATAAATTTTATGAAAATTAAAAAGAAACTCGAATATTTTTACAGATCTAAGTGGTAAAAATGAAAAACCCGGTGCGGTCACAGTTTTTCCTTTACAAAATTACCAGTAATTGAATCACTTCAAAAATTTATTCATAAATTTATTGCCAATAAACTATTTTTATTATTTTTCAAAATCTATTAAAAATTTTGAAAAATACAACTGTTATCAGCTACATGGCTGTGTCTATTTAAGTGAACGGCACTGTACACGTTTGATTACAATTTTTCAGATAAATTATCTAAATAACCACTTCATCGTAAGCTTTCCAACTCATTTTTAATTTTTGTCTTCAAGGAAATTTTGTCATTACATATTATAAATATCATGCTTGCGGAGAAAATATGAGTGATACATCATAACATGAAAAAAGGCCTAATGGCTAGTGTCTTTAATAAAGAAAAGAGGCTATTTTATATCCTTTAAAAATTTATAATTAATAGTTTTCTAATAGCTAATATGCTTTCTTGTATTTTTAACAGGCTATTTTCATATTGGGGTATTCGGACAATATTTTAATTAATATCTGAAATTAGGAAAAATTAATTGTTGTAATGAAGCTAAACATTTGATTTCTCATATAATTATATTATGTCCGATCATTTCTGTCTTTAGCAATGGATCTTATTTGGTTCCCGGTTTTTTCGTTCAGTACTTTATTTTGTTTTCTATAATAACTACGAGTAAGTCCATTAAAAACTTTAACTTTAACTAATATTATCTTATAGATTTATTAAGTAACAAAACTTATAAATATATCAGGATACAATAGTTGCAAAATTTATTTGATTTACCATAACGCAAAGTCCTTCCTAGTTCTTTAATATACTGTAAATGGACAGATTAAACCAGAAAAAAATCGGCAATCTCTTTGGTGACATCGCCTCTCATTTAATTCTGGTTATCGCTTCTCTGCGGTGGATGCCGTGGACCACCAGAGGGTCACAAAAAGATCATATATAGCGAGTAAGAAAAAACCAAAACATTACGTTAAAAAGCGTATTTCCAACGGTCATTAAAAAGTGGCATATATTCAAATATTGTTTAAGTGTTGTTCTACGACCAATAAATTCGATTATATGGAGTAATTTTCCAGGAGAAACTTGTGTCTATATATAACTAAAACACAATCAAGCTTAACCAAAGTCTATCCATTTTTAAAAGCGTGATTTTTTCCAAAACATTATTTGCGATTAAATTGTTGTATTTTTTGTTGGTATGTGAAGATCAACCTAGTACTAGTGTAGACTGTCTGTGATGGAATACGATTCTTTGGGTATAAAAGGGGAAGCTTCCCGGTTCCAAATCAGTATAATTCATTTGGTAATCCCAGTGAGAACTACTTGATCAAAATGAAGTTCTTTTTGGTAGGTGTTGTGGCTATAAAAGTGACCCTCTCAGTTGTTAAAGTAGAATTAAGTTGTGAATAAAGTTGTGAAATGAAAACCAACCAAGCACTTTTGTGAAAAACCATAAATAATACTTTTGGAATAATGTTTTAGTGTTTTTAGGCAATGGTGTTTTAAATAGAGTGTGAAAATGCGCGACAAAAATAATTCAGTCTTTATTTTTTTTATTTATTTATTTATTTGCTTCAATAGAAACGGCAATATGATGAGTTACATCAGTTAATGTTTAGTGGTTATACGTACTTATAATTATAGATACAAAATTAGAAATAATACTACAAATGTTACTGATATTCATCATTCTATAAATTGGGATAGCGCATTAACATCATTGCAAATTTCTGACAAGGAGATCCTCTACCGAATCTACATCAATTAGATAGTTGTATAAAGATTTCATAAAAAGAACTAGCGAATTTTTGTTAATAGTAGGCGGTAATCTATTCCAAATGGTCAAACAGGAAAAGTAAAACGAACGGCGTTGGCATTCCGTTCTGTTTTGGGATCAATATTTTAATTTCAATAATTTTACAAAGAAAAGTGCTATTAAGTAACTTAATTATCAAAGCAGTTTTAACTATAACGTTTTAATATGTTTGCCATTTTATCAAGAAAAAAAGAAATTTGTGGTTTATACTATTAGTTTATGAGAATTATTAAACTAAATTAATTTATTTTAATGCTTTAATGTAAAAGCACTGATAATTTATCAACCGTTCCCGCAAAAGTTTTCTTAAAATGATATTTATCTTTTTTTAGTTGTTTGCAACTTTCTTAGCCGTTATTTTGGCTGTGTTCGGCAACCCCCAGCACGGATATGGTGGTAAACAAGGTGGTGGTGGTCATGGAGGCTTCGGTGGTGGACACGGAGGAGGTGGGCACGGAGGCGGTGGACACGGAGGATTTGGAGGTGGTCATGGAGGTGGTCACGGAGGCGGACATGGAGGCGGTGGACGTGGTGGTGGACATGGTGGTGGCCGAGGACATGGATATTAGACAACTGGACCAAATTAAGACAAATCTTACAAGACGAGAGAGCGATCTATTAGGAAAATGACATAAACTTAAAAAATCTCCAATAAAATGTGATTTTTTGTTTGAAAATAGTAGTTTTTTTTATTTGATCATCATTTGAACTTCACCAAACTATATTCTACGTATTGAGCTCTAATATACATATTTCGACTTATTATGTCTGGTCCCAATATCAGTAGGTCAGAAACTCAAACAAGATTAACCAGAATAATAATGAGTAGCCCCCAGATTATGTAATCATTCAATTTTTTATAAACAAAAATGTTTTCAAACAAATAATGTTGATGTTTCATATTATATTGTTATAAAATTATAATGAATTTGGAAACTACAATTATTATTCTTCTACTAAACTTATCATCTCTAAGACCGTTGTGTATTTCACAAATTTAGCTTTTTATAAGAAAAACTATCTATGAAACAGAACAGTCCATTATTTACTGTGGCATAAACTCCAATACCTTCCAGTAACACTTAATTTTTGACATAAGACTTCAATAATTTTAGCCCAGAAGCGCATAAAAATATTCAAACCAGTTGCATGAGATTTTATTTTGAATAAGAAAGATCCACTCATATTGTAAGCTTAAAAACTGGAACAAATAGGTAATTTGAGAAAGAAAAGTTTTATAATAACCATTCTTAATGTTATCGAGCTTAACTGAACTGTCTATTATAGCTAATTCAAAAGTTGCGTTAATGTTGGGACACCCTTTACTATTGAATGATAAAAGCTAAGATATCTACGGTAACGTTTATTTTTTTTGTGAAGCTAAGACAGAAGATTTATAACGAAAATAAATAATTTTAGTTTAATTTGTTTCAATACTTATAGGGGAAATATGGACAAAATGGCATAGGGGGCGTTTTATTAACATTTGGTTTAATTGAGCACATTAGCAATTTTTCGCTAGTTTACATATTATCCTGGTACTTATTTTATCCCAAGGATTCATCTTTGTTTTAAAATAAGGTTTTCTAGAAATTAATATATATTTTATTAAATTTTCCTTTTTTTGTCTTTAAGTGGTATTTATTTTATTTAGTCGTACATATTCTGTCCATAGATAGCCAAAATGCCCAGAAATTATATACACTCAACCCATCGTCAGTCCTGGAGGCAAGATAATATCGATGACGATATTTTACTAATACTTCTCATTATAATGAAGAAAAATGTTCCCGTTTATATTATAACGATAGTTTTTTCAAGATTTAGCCCAGAGAATGGTGGTAAATTGCAAGCATTGGGTTTACGGTTTTTGAACATACGTTCCTAGACGAACACAGGGTTTTATTTGCAAATTTATACCAATAATTACATCGAATTTACATGTATGCCATTTTGGCCATACGGTTTTAAAATATCGATTTTTTGTTTAACCTGTTTTATTTTTTTCTGCTCATTTTTTGCAACATTTGAATATTAATTTTGATTAATAGATAACAAAAAAATAATTACTGTATTATATGGCGTTGTTGTGTGGTACCCATAAAGAATTATGATCTAAAAACAAAACACCATGCCATTTTGTACATACTTCCCCTAATTATTCAAACTGGAACTTGATTGTTATTGGAATTGTTATTGTAATATTAATTATTTTTATTACAATTGATCGCGTTTCAGTTTATTGCAAAAGGAATAATGTTATTTATTTTTAGATTACTTCAAATCAACCAGATTTTGATTTCAATTATTTTTATTANACCCTGAACATTTTTTTATTTTTAATATTGGTTAATTCTTAATGAATTCAGTTTTTTTTATTGGAGTATCAATATTTAAATATGTATTCTTTTTCATTGTGTGTGGTAAAAATTTTAGTTTTTTACTTAAAATATAAACTTTATCAAAATGAAAAAATCGAAAAACATGCTAAAATATTAATTCCAATTTAAAATTTAATAAAACATAAATCAATGAAGAAATAATTAATATTAAACATAATAAATAAGTTAAATGCGTTTTGTAGCTCAAAATGTTGGATGTGTCTAATAACATGAGATATAAAAACTTGATGCCTTCGCAGTTTTTCCTTTTTGAAATTATCAGTAATTGACTCACTTCAATAATTTCTTCATAAATTTATTGCCAATACGAGTAAACGTTTTTACTATAATTAAATAATAATAAATACATTAATTAATAGAGCAATCAAATGTCTGTGTCTATTTATGTGAGCGTTATTGTATGTTAAAAATGTTTCAAATAAATTCTCTAAATAACCACTTTATTCCAAATTATTTAATATTTTTGTCTTCCCATACTTTATAATCCATTTCTCTTGTGGTAACGCATCCGGCTGCCTCTTCGGAGTCAAGGGTTCGATCCCTGGGCGGGTAGGATTGAACTTGTTGTATAAATAACTATTAAGGAACATTGGAGTCTCAAACCAATGGGTTAAGACTTTTCATGGCTAATAGTTCTCAGTGTATTATTGGTCAATTAATTAGCACCTAGACCGTTTAAAACAGTATTCAGTAAATTCTACCCGCCTAGATATCGAACCCATGGTCTCTGAGGAGTCAGTCGTGTGCGTTATTACTCGGCTCTAAGGTAGAAGACAGTGCACTGCAAATCGTAAGAAACCAATCAGCTCGAGTTGTTTGGTTTTTTTTAAAGCTAAGCGAAGCAAACATTTCCAACCGTAATAAAAGGCTTCACGAAACAAAGGTAATAAAATCCCAAACTTGACGAAGCGTGGTCAAACTGAAATTGTCCATTGACGATGCATAAAAACATTCTATCTTTTTGTCGGTTACCATAACAAGAAGTACAGCTGGCAGGGCGGATTATTTCTTATTTTTAATTTTGATTCAATTTTATATTCATTAATTTAGCTAGATCTGATGTGTATTTAATTAAATATTTATCAATAAGTTACTTGCATAATTTTTATTAATATTTGTATATTAAATTTCATCTTAATATTTTAATTAAACTAGCGACGAATTAGAGAAAAATGAAAAAGAAGAATTATTTTTGTAATTGATGTGTTTCA
>JXOV01029640.1:2870-32628 GCA_001014945.1 Clogmia albipunctata
ACAAACGTTCTGGAGACACGAGATAACATTTAAATATTCAGTAGAAATGTTCACCCCTGTTTAAAGTCCTACAACTAGCTGGAATTGAATTTTAATCATTTCGACCACGCAATGGCCCCTGAATGGCATCTGCCGCCGACAGATCCTGACTACGATTACTGGATCACAGTCACACCCTCCTGCTGTTGCCGGTTTGATATCTGTTGGGATTGGAATCTTCATTCAAAATTGGTCATTGTGCGTGGCATTGAATTTTATGTTAATCTGAATTCGATAAAACCGACAAGGTAGGGATAATCTATAATAAATGGCATCTGATAGGATTTAATCATTCGGTATTTACCAGTCAAATATTTCGGAATCCCGATTAAACCACGCGATATTAACTTCCAAAACCCGGATTATAATCAATTTCAAATTCAATTCAACATTTTGTTTTTCATATGTGGGAAAAAGCCATCCAACTCTGCGCCTTTGAATTGATCCCATTCACAGCCAATTTCCTTCATTTGCATAGAAAGTTCAACCCAATCGATCCACTAAATACCAAACATCTTTGAACTCATGGTAGAAATAGCAAAATCATATCACTTTTTCCAGTTGGCAAATTCGAGTGCTGATATATATTCCACACTGATTCACAAACAAATTCGAGAAAAAAGTTAACGTTTTTCCAATTCAAATCAGTTTCTTGTATGGCAAAAATTTGCGCTCTCGTTTTTATTATTGTCTAACAATTGACTGGCAGCAAATAAAAATAGTGGAAATGATTTTCATTCCTTTCATTTCTTTACCTAGGTTAGTACTTGCTCCACAACTATTTGAATTTGATATATCTAATTTGCTTAATTTTAATTACAAAATAAATATTTTCACTTTCACAATCACCCAATTTATTAAAATCAATTCACTATTTCTTAAACAAACTTAACACTTGTCAGTGGAAGTTGAGAAATACATAACTCACATTTAATCACTATTTTATTCATCACCTGTTTTTTAATGTTAATAACAAAGATATAACCAGGCCTGTCAAATCCAATTAAAATAAAATTAAAATTAATTTCAAGTTTCTTAGAGATTCAAAGTTCAAACCTTACAACCAGATCACTTTCTCATAATAAAATGAGGCGTCCGAAACCATTTGATTTATAGGATCGATGAGAGAAAAACTCTTAACTTAGATCTGTTAAACTAATACAATGACTCTTGAACTTTTCAAATGCCACATGAGCTTCAAATGAAAACTACTACAAGAAATATTAAGTTAAAGCTTTAAATTAATTATTTTTATGCAATTATTTTATTTTTTTAATCTTTCCGGGAAAGAAATGGAACCTCAGATCCTTCTTTTTGCCATAGAACATTTCCCCGTTCTTAACTAGAATTTTAATTCCAACAAATTACTATCCACAATCCGAATTATAATTAAACCTAAGCAATTCAAGTTATGCGCAAAACGCTTACGAACTAATTTGTAATGCAGCGACCGTTTAAATAGCTTTCAATGAAATCACTTTCGTTGGACGATTCCGAAAGTAAAATGATGTTTGTATAATGTTATGTTATACAATTCTGGTCTGTTGACTCCATGTGCTCCTCACTCTCTGGGTAATACTTTGCGCTCAGCCAATTGGCACGGCCAACTTTCGGTGTGCGGGCGTTTGCAAATAAAAACAAAACCGAAAAAGCAAAGACAAGAAAAAGAGGGCGAGAGAAGAAGCAACAGCAAAAAAGAAACAAGCCGGCCAGAAAAACTTATTAGATAAGCGGAATTTATTCATAGACCGGAACAATTGAATAAATTTAAAGCCCAGAAGATACCTATCACATTACTTATACCACACTGCCTCCTCTGGCCACCGAAAATTTGCAAACCAGGTTAAAGATTCTGGCCTTCCGAAGTACACATGAATGGCTGCACAATCATCACATAATAGTAGAGTAAATCCAATCAAGTCGACCGCAAAATTTTGGAATGTGTGTCCCTAAATGGTCGTCAAATCTGCCATTCCATAGACTGAATTTTAATCGGAACAATAACCCAAATCAGACTTTCATTCATTGCCGAGGATCGAGAGATTGTTGAAGGGCTCCGGGGAAAGGAAATTAATTTTCATGATTTGAATGGCTCAGCCGAAATCGAGACACAAACACCAGGAATACCACGACCAGAGAGTCACGTTCTAAACGAACCAACCACAATTTCAAGACTCTGCCACAACCACCCCCTATCCCATAGTCTTTAATACAGACAAAAGAACCGCATTAAAACTTCAATTTATTTATGTTATTTATCGCAACACGCACAAATACACTTAAAATCCAAATGCTCCGAAGAGTACGTGCCTCTTTCACGACAAAGGGAGCGACTGCTTTACTTGACCATAAAATTTGTTTATTACGTTATCTGTCATGATCCGCGAAGAGGTAAACGTAAAACTTCAATTTTTAACTAACCAGTTATAAGCTTTATTCACGCATAAATATAGGATAATCAATAAGGGTAGAAAACGCGAGGACGAATGAAAATGACAAATTAAAGCTGTGCCGAAACCCAATCAAAATTTGCAATCTGATATAATCAATATTGAAATAACGAAATGTTGCAGTTAAAATAAATTCAAACCAAGTTTGCGACTACGGAAATAATATTTTATATAAACTTGACTTTATATTTTCAAATTTACACACTTTATATCTCTAAGCAGATTACAACTCTATTTCACAGCAGATTTGCAAAACCTCAAATCAATTTTGTGTAATGGCGAAAAAACGATAAATCACACATTCCGAATAGGTCAGCGTTATAGCCGCACCTCCTTTTCTCCACTATGGAGCATTATTTAAAGAATTTATTGATGAGGCTAGCTAGACAATTCGAAACATATCCAGAATTTCGAAAATTTGAATCGCGAATATAGCAGGCTGCCAGTATTGAAATTCTAAAAACCCTGATTTCGAAAAACAAGAAAATAGTATAACAAAATTTAAAATTCATAAAAAGTAATGAATTATCGAAAACTAGGCTCATTGTGGATTATGGATGATAATATGGGCACAATAGGAACACAGTATTGGGTACATTTGAAGATCGAGCTTCTTTTGGTTGCAGAGATATCAAGGATAAACGGGTGCGGCTATAGCCTTAATTAAGACTGTATATCCTACATATTTGAACGATTTTTATTAATAGCTCCCCTTATTTATAATAATGTTTTAATTAAAGTCTATATTGGTATTCAAAAACGTAGTTTATTAAACTATCTGTATTTAACTACTTTTTAATATTCATAAATTCAATTATAAGGGAACTTTCTTTTCGATCAAATATTCTAATTTAATTTCACTACGAACAAACTTTATTACAAATTGAGACCACTTCGTGGATCAATATTATTGCTTTGTTTGTAAAATCCTGTCATATCTAATCTTATGAAAAATAAACACAATGTAATCTTTTTATTCTGTGCTGATATCAGAGTACACACCTCAAGTGCTTGTCAACAACCCTTACTGAAATCTGCAACAATCTGGATAACTTGTTACCGAAAAGGGGTGGAATAATACAAAATAAAATCGATACAGTATCCACTTGAGTACAGTCAAAAGCACCCGGCATATTTATTCCACCTCCCCCCTGTTCAAAGTTCCACCCCCATTCAATATTCCTATACAAGAATAATTGCCGAAATAAACAAACAATCAAATAAAAATTACATGAAATTATTTCCAAACGATTTCCATATTTCCAACACCAATACCAATTTCATGATCAAAGATGAAAATCCATAATTTGTTAGCGAATTTTATGCCAAATTTACTGTCTTATCCGAATCCGGGAAGAGTGCTTTATGTCTTCGTTAGGACATTCATTGCGAATCCTCCGCGCTCGCTTATCTCGCACCATACAAAATTATGGCGGCGCTTCAGTGGAAAAGGTCGTAGTCGTCGCATTTTCCACCCCTCGGATAGATACAGCACACTTCGCATCATTTAGTAGTCACAAACACTGGGGGTGAATTTTGCGCAATATAAAATTCAACACCAATACTAGCACACGCCTGGACCAATTCAATAAAAATGAACTCCCGAAATTCGCAAACTCTTAGCCTCACTTTTTCAGGCTCCTGTTTTCTTCTCGACCAAAATAATCCCATTCTGCCCTTCGCCATGGAACATAAAAATTTGTTGCATTCACTTTCTTTCCACCAAGGAATGTATACCAAACACATATACATATGTACATCCCCATGTCCATAATGGTAATAAAAATATATTGAAAGGACCTATGGGGGGTAAACACCATGGTATCCAATAATTTGTACCCAGAGAAATCCATTCCAGACAGGATTTTCTTGATGCGAAATTCTTGCACTTTCCCCATACCTTTGGTTGTATTAACAACCATATTGTTCGTGGGGTGTTTGATAAGCATTATTTAGCATTATAACAAATTCTTTAAGCGAAAAATAACTTCATAAAGAAATTTATGTCTAAAGTTAGATATAAAAATACAAAATTACCAAGGCCAAACCCGCAAGAAGGGTCTCAATTTCATACAAATTAGTATAGTCCCATAAAATTAAGAACGGTAGTCTTACTTTTAACCGTTCTTCTTTTTTAAATGTGTTTGTGACTCGTTCTTCTAAATTGACATGTCATCTGGTGGCAGTTTTTGAAACTAATAATTGATTTTTCGTAAATGGCGTGGTGGTTTTACCCGGTGCGATAACCTAGGGAACTCGCGTCCAAGGAATCTTCCCCCAAGTGGGGCGGCAGTCCTCAGGGCTGTGGAGATCCTTTACGGATCTCAAATGTGTTAAGANGTTCTTCTAAATTGACATGTCATCTGGTGGCAGTTTTTGAAACTAATAATTGATTTTTCGTAAATGGCGTGGTGGTTTTACCCGGTGCGATAACCTAGGGAACTCGCGTCCAAGGAATCTTCCCCCAAGTGGGGCGGCAGTCCTCAGGGCTGTGGAGATCCTTTACGGATCTCAAATGTGTTAAGATCACAACCTTTCAGCGCAAAAAAAAATGAATTACAAATTGAAATTTTGTCTTAAAAATAATTTGTACACAGAATGCTGAAGATGTGTCATCAATAAAATACTGGCAGTTATCAGATTTTCTAGTGAACCTTATGTGAAGTAGTATTTGTGTGGTGTAAAAATATAAAAAGTTCAATGCATCTTTAAAAATGAAATTTTTATGTAAATCGTTAGAAAAAAGTGAATAAAAAATTTATGTTTCCAAAAAGCCGTAATATATTTATATAACCTTAGTAAATCATAGATCTATTTCCAAATTCATTATAATAAAATATATCAAAATATTATATAAAGTTATCAACGTAAAATAAAAACAGGCGGATTTCCATATTTTAAAATTATTTCATGTTGACAAATCATGGACATAAATATCACATAAATAAACTGAAACCAAATTCAAAAGTTCACCAACAAACCAAACTGAAAAAATCCTTTTCAAATACTTTTCAAACCCACCCGGAACAATATAAAACAACCTGATGATGAGGGGTTTCAGTTGCGATAACATTGTCCATCACTGTGTTGGTAAAGTGTAGTTGGAAATTATTTTTTCACAAAGGGTGACTCATCGTAGATCCCTTAATAAAATTACAATAATAATATTAGCGAGCGAATTACACCCCACAGAATAAATATCGCACACATACAGACGCACCCGCTTAATGCATGCAGCATTGCGAAGGGATGATTCTGATGCGAAGCTGGTGCAGAGTGGGAAGCGGGAAAAATGAGGGTGGAAAATGCTTTGCTGGAAAGTTGTCTTTCGTAATAATAAAATAAATGCCGAAATTCTAATATTCAGCAGCAACCACCTATAGGCGAATTTCACTTTAGAGTTTGGAGTGTTTGTTTAAATTATTGCCACATTATTCCTGTACTTTATCGTCTTAAACCCGATCATAAATAACGGCAATAAATATTTTTTGGTAAATAATAATTAATTGTCAGGGATACGATGTCTTGTAGAGGAGTCACCCCAATTATTGAGCTCTCGCAAATGTTTTACGCTATTGCGATAATAGACCTAAATACACAGAACACGTGATAAAAATCTGACCCCATTAACATCCCCCTCCCTCTTTTTTTCCTACAGATTGATCTGATTAGGGTCCAGCAAATGTTATTGATAAAGTCATGACAATGAAATACTCTTCTAATTTATTGCCGGCCATCCAAACTACGGTCTCGCTATCTCTTTATCTTTCGCCCAGGATATCAAATTTATATTATCTATTTATTGCGTGATAATGGAGAAATTCTTCCGGCGATTGTCGAGTGGAATTCCCTTTGTTAGACTCACGCAGCCAGACGCTATAAAAAAGCGCCAAAAGGGATGATGCTGCTTCTCCTACTACTCGAAGAACAAAAGGAAATTTCAATAAATGCTTATTACACTTGTCTCTGCTGCAGTAAAGAGGATTTAACTTTAACTTTGCGACAAGTTTGCTTATTAGCCCCCAACTTTACCGATAATTTGCACAACTAGTTGACCGTTATAACAGATAAACTTTTAATAGACCAATTAAGGGATGCATTAATTTTCATTAACAGTGGCAAGAAAACATGGCTGTATTTATTTTAAGAGCAATAAGGAACAATTATGTGGAGTAACAAATTTTATCGATAAACAATTACTATTTAAATATTTATTTTATAATAGAAATAACTATATTATATTTAACTTTTTATTTTAAATAGTTAAAGTTTTAAAGAAATTTTTATTTAGAATACAATAATTATTAATATTGCTATGTCTTTACTTTGATAGTTTAATCTTTAATATTTTGAGAAGGTTCTTCTTACGCATCTTCTCAAAAGAAGAGAACATGAGTAAGAATTTTCTAAAAATCATTTAGTTTAAACTATTAAAAGAGAGTCCCATAATTATTATAGATAAAGTGAGAACTATAATTATAAATCCACATTTATATGGAACCTCATTACAACGAAATTAAAGATGTCCAGTCCGATCCGGTCCGATAAATATGGAGCATCCTAATCGACATTTAATTACGAAAACCATATTAGCTACTATTTTCCTTTCCTCTCTATATCTCGTTCTATCAAGTATATTATTCTCAAATTACATCAAACATTAGCCATTCAATTAAAGTTTATCCCTGCTGGTCAGCCACTATCCAATATAATTAATAGTACGATCATAGATTTCTGGTTTTAAAATCGTTCTTTGCTTTGGGGCTTTTAGCAAAGAGCGCTAAACAAACAAGTTTACTGAAATCCGAGTTCATTGGCATAACTGTGTCTGCATTCCTTTCATTACTTCAGACTCTCCACGGCTCATTTATTGATTATCCCTTTCCCTAAAACATCACATCCTTCCATTGTTCCGTAATACACTTATTGAAACATTGTCATTGGACTAGGATTAATTGAAAAGTGCTGGCCAAACACGAGTAATTATGAACAGGAAATTTGATCCGTCCAGAGACAATGGTGTTTAATTAATTCTGCTATTCGGGCACATTTTTCTAGGGAAATGAGTGTGTTTGTGTGGAAGTAAACACTTGGCATCAAATAACATCATCCATATTGGCAATTCACTTGACTAAATAACAAAATGCGCCCTTTGTTCAGCGACATATTTTCGGCTAAAGCTACTAAGCATAAAAGCCCACCCTTTTCCCTTTATTCCCGATATAAACTCTTTGTCGCCCGAACAAATAAATGGGTACCTCGGAAACAAATTAATCGCAAAGTTCGGCCGTAAAACCAAACTTTTTGCGACTCCTTTCTCTCTCGCAACAAAACAAACAAAATTTTGAACACACACGTCGCTAAATTCACTCTTTTCTAGGCTTGAATTAATTCTCTCATCATTGTGTTTAATTGTATCCCGAGGAAATACACGCCTCTTTCATCGCAACTCTGTCGCATTGTTTAAATCAAGTGGTGAAAAATATGCTCCGCGCCGTCTTCAATTAGTCATGAGTTGCGAAAAAAGCAAACAGACTTAACAACAACCCTTACGCTTTAGCAAAACGTCCAGATTCAATAGAAGGATATTAATTGAAAACGACACTCGAGCTCCCTTAAATAATCGATGCACCACCACCACTGCTACTCCTGTATCAAGTGGCGATTCTATGAAAAAGACAAGCAGAAATGGCTACACTTTAATGAGGGGCAAAATAATAATTAGACAATTAGTCAGACTAATATGATTGGACTAATAATTATATAATGCAGTTGATGCCGGTTATTAAACCACGGATAATCGCTTTATCTCTAGACAAAAGATTTAGGAACCAGTCTGCAGCATATTGGATATCAATCGCTTAATGCGACCAACACATCGCTTTATTCAGCCGCTCTGTGAACAAGAATCATTACTACAAAGGGATCTTTTCGTTTTTTATTTACTTTTATTCACACCAATGTTGACCATGTCAGAATTCGTGAGCCCTGTGTTTATTTAATCGACTGAACGAGTGAAGAGAAAAGGAAAGATCGAATTTGCATTTTTCTGTTTGCCGATGACACTACAATATAGTTTTTTTCATGACCAATCGCTTAATCCAGACAATCGGTTAATAAGGACAAATCATTCTGATCCCATAGTGGCTTTAATAAGCGGTTTCTACTGTATTATTTAAATGTCTTTTATATAATTAAGTTTAAATATTTTATTCAATACTTGTCGATTAAAAATGTCCTTTAAAAGTTTAATTTTTAATCTGCAATTACTAAATACACTATTATGGAAAATGCTTTAAATGCATAGTAATACAAATAATGTAAAATATACAGAAGTTATTTCGAACTAATTGTAATAATAACAATATTTATTAGATTTAAAAAATAAAATAATTGAAAATTGTCATAACCACATATAGTTTGATTATACATTTGACACATCTCATATCATATGTACTTCATTACCAATTACTTTCTTACGACCAATTCACAACACTTAATAATAACTGTCCCGAAATTTTATGTTCTCTAAAAGATTTGTAATAATTATTAACCTACCCTTATAAAGAGAGAACCTCATGATAAAGTCCACATGCTCCCCTTCATCTCATTATTCAATGCACTTGTGTAATAATTAAAACCGAGTTTCACAATTTCCTCTGTCCCTTCCTCCATTTCTCCCTTTTACTCCTCCGTCCATTTCTTGGCTCATAATTATCGTCTCCATCATTAAAAGCTCCCCTCGTTCTACTTAACTGTGTAGAAAATATATTTTAATAGTTTTCGTCTCCCCGATTCTATGACGCTCTATATGCAAAATGGAAAATTCCGCAACTCAGAATAGAGACAAGCACTTTCGTATGTATTTATTCTGCATACCTAGCTTTTGTCACTCAGCCATTTGTAGCCGGGGGTTGTTTTTTACCACTGACGCAATTTAATTTAATCTGATACAAATTAAATGGAACAGGACCCAGGTTGCCATTTTTCAAAACCCCCCAACCACCCTTCCCCAACCCAGAAATATTCCACTCTCCTATCCCCAGGCTCATCTTTCACGAGAGATTAACATCATTTCTCATATATCTCCTGAATAAACCCATTGTAATCTCCATCGGATGTATCATTAAACGTCATAATAATACTCTATTGTTCATATTCGCATTAGGCACTGGTCCAAAACAACACTGTTTTATTGATTTTCCGGAAGCATATGTGTAACGAATCTTAAACCGTGGACTTTGTTTAAAGAGTTGAGAGAAATTTAATTAAACAATAAATTTCAGAAAATTCAATTTAGGAAACTTTATGAAACTGGTACGTTCCAACTGATTTTATTGTTATAGTTGACTATAAATCACCTGCTCTAAAATTTCAAATATTTGGAAATTGCAATATTGAAAACGAAAGAATGGATGAATTTTTAGGAAAGGTAATAAAAAATTATAAGAAATAAAAAGAAATGAATAAGTAGTTACTTCAATACTTATTCATTTCTTTTAAATTCCTTCCATAAAAAGAAATAACATATTTCAAATTTAAATAAATTACTACCTCGCCATGAATAACAAACAAGGCCCTTTCGTCTTGTTAATTTCATAAAGATCAGTAGGGCCCCACATAAAAAAGTCAAAACTCCTTTTCTTCTTTTCGTACATTCTTTTTAAATGTGTTTGTGACTTGAAATTTCATACAAATTTGGTAGTCCAATTCAAAATCAATCTTAGTAACCAATTTGCTTTATTCACAGAATTGACAATTTGTATACATTTATTAACAAAAAAGTATCGCCTTAAAAGGTCATTTGATTTTCAAATTGAAATTTTTATCCTTAAAATACAATTGAAACAGGATGCCTCTAATGTGTTCTCAACAAAATAATGAGTTATCAGATTTCCTAGTGGTCCGTTTTTAAATTTGAATTTTTCATTTTTTTTAATTTGGATTAATTTATTTCAATATGAGCATAAGTTAAATATTATAATATATAGAAAGAAAAATAATTCCTTAAAAATTATAAAACTCAAGGTGAACATATTTGAAATTAAAAATTTATTGTTGTTTGAAAGCTATAATAGTATATTTCGATACAAGTAGTGAAATAGAAGTTATTACATCACGAATTAATCTAAATGAGTGTATATTACCAGGTACATGATGTAAAGTAAATCATTACAGAACCAATTTGCTTAACAGGCTACTTTTTTATACGGAATTGCACAAAATTAATATAAAGGTGCGTTCAATAATACTTTTCACTGGTGTGTAATACGTTAATTTTTGCAAAACTGAAATTTAATTTTATTTTATTAAGATAAATTTGTTCTAATTTTTCATCATTTGAAAAGGATTACTCTATTTAAAGGACTACAATTTCCACCACAAAGTAAAGCTTCTTTTTACATTTTAAAGTAAAACATTTGGTGCTTCAACTCATTCCTCTACCAATACTGGCAATCACTTATTTAAGCTTCCAAACAATGGAAATAGCTCTAAATATGGTGTCAGACAAGCCATAAAATCCCCGACATCAGATCTCTGTATCTTTGTTGCTGCGAAACGGCAAGAGAGAGAGATTTGTGTGCTGGTTGCAAAGCTGCCATTTCCGGTGATTCCGCTTCCTTCGCACTGGGTGTTTGCATTATCATCATTTTGGCACCGGCTTTATTGTGTTTGCCTTATCATTTTTCAATTGGCTGACAATGGCCGGGACTGAGGATGACACCAAAACAAGTGAATCGACAATTATGGTACACTTTGGTGGAAAAAGCGCCGGAACGAAGGAAATGGCACAAAAAAGCAGTAAAGCATTGTAAACAAATCGCATTTTATTAGCTCCATTCATTCATTTCCAGAACATCGGATGGATATTGATGGAGGACTATAGCTTTTCGGGGGGATAATAATGCAAAATAGGAACAGCAGCGACATCACTAAAATAGCAATCTCTCTCTATTTTGGAACAATGTATCGGAAAATTGTCGAATTTTCAGGCGAGGAAATTGCAGAATGACAAATTACCCCTTTCAATTGATTGTATACTTTTTACTGATTCGGGGACACACCAAAATCCAATCAAAATATTGAACAACCGCCGGGATTTGATTTTATGGGGGTCTGCTTTTATTTAATCACCACCACTGGACAACTAAATTACTGGACTTTTGTCAACATCACACACGTTATTTGCAAGAGGAAATGGAGATTGAAAAAACCCAAATCGACGTGGCGACAAAAACAATTTTCGCTAAATTCAGTCAAGTGCAATTTTATAGTCTCTCTAGAAGGATCGAGATCGAAGAGTTTGTCTCCAAAACTCTATCCGACAGCAAATAAATTGCCGATAAATCAGTTCCTGCTCAATGAGCTGGATGCGAATATTTATTTTAAAATTCACCAACATCTCTCTTTTCTAACAGTTTTTTGACATGACAAAAATAAAATCAGAAAATTAATTTGATATTGTTGATTCAGTGCATACAAGCGAAAAATGGCAAGAGCGAAATTGCAATTCAATCCCCCATTGTTGGTTTTGTTTTTTAAAGGAGTCAAGTTGTGCTGATTGTGGGCAAACTTCCAGGGCGACATTATCTATTCCCTTGTTTATGGAACAGCTCACAGCAGCAGCAGCAGCAGCAGCAGCAGCAAAAAACTGTCATTCATCAGATAATTTTCTGCTTACTTCATGAATTTGGGATGAGTTTTTATGGCGAAAATATGTCTCAATTTCCTCCCGTCTTGTCAAACTGGGAGACACCTTTCTTAACTTTATCCAACAAAAGCAATTAATTGAAATTCTTTTCGCCATGTTTTCCTCAAAGTCAATTAGGGCCAATTAATTGGGAATATGAAGTTTTTTCTCTCTTTATTCGGTTTTATATCAAATCCCACACTTTAAAACCGCTCGAAACTGTGGCCAATTTTACCACTTGGAGAATCACTTTGTCAGAAGTTCGCAAAGAATGTGTAATCCGGATTCCAATTCAATTTGTGGTGAGCGAAAAAATAAATAAAAAATAATGAAAACAAACATTCTTAAATTCCTGGCATTGGTTGCCTACTTTCTTCCATTTCTCCATCGATGAAAAGTAATAACATCGCCATATCAACAAGTATTGATATGGAATTTCCTAGACTTGTTTTTCTTCTTCATCATCATCTCCTCGATCTACTAACAGTGTAATATAATAATATCGTCTGCATATAGTATGCTTCCCAGCATTCAACAGGGAGTTTTAATTCCATTGAAAGCTTTTACCGAAATTAGTGATTCTCAGTTCTCACCATTTTGGCCGGTTCCACTTCATTCTCTTGGCCATTCATCTTCCTACGGGATACTTAGTCGGAAGCTGTCAATGAATAATGAGTCCCCAAACCCAGTCTCCAGATGGGAGTTTCTCCATCTCCGCCAATAATTTATGCGGTCGTAAAATTACAACCCTAAATTCCGTCTCTAAAGTAATCAGATGTTTTTTTGTTTAGAAATTTGTATTCGTATTAGAATAGAAAGGAAAGAGCCAGCCAGATGTTACAAAAACTAAATTTATATTCAAGTGTCATTTTGCACAAATCGGGTAGAGCAAACTTCTTTTTGCACAATACACCAATTGGAAATCGATTGGCTCCGGCCAATTTCAATTGCTCTTTTCTGCCAAGTCAGCCACTTTCAACAAGTCGGTAGAGCTCTTGGCCAAAAAATAATAACTTTATGACAGAAACACATTCTACAACACTCAATTAATTATTGTTTTTGTGGTCAATAACTTTTTAGCATTGCCAATAACAAAGAAGACAATACTCGTTCTTATTCTTGAATATTCTTATCAACTGGTTAAAGAAAAACAATTTTTATCTCGCTATATTTTGCTTGCAGTTCAATTTATAAATCTTGAAAAGAAGAAACAACACTAGAACAATTATTACTTGTCTATAATAAACATAGACCCTTGTTTTATGGCCCAGACGGTGGTCAATGAATTCATCTTCATTATTGCAGAAAAGATTTGGAATTGGATTGACACAATTTGAGATATCGAAAACTGTGTCCTTAAACAAGTGAAATGGAGTGTATTATACCTATCAGTTTTATATTATATTGCTAAAAATCAACAGCCCTTCCGTTTGTACAATGCATTGGGGAACTTCCTAACAAATATTAATATTTTCAAACAAAATACCAAATTAATTAATCATTTCTAAGGAAAACTAATGATTAATTACTACCTGTCTGTTTTAGCGTTATTTCAATTTGTATCATCTTGGAACAGTTACACTTTAATAATATTCATCAGTAATTAAATCGAAAACTGTACCAATCAATAACCAATTTGTTGATTTTCGAGTCATTCATTAACTAAACATTTCATTTTCTTGCCAATAGGATTCCGTTTAACCCAGATATATCTAATTAGAAAAAGTAAAGCCAGGAGGAGAGACGCACTTTTCACATCTTTAACAAATTACCCACAAATCCACATAGGAATAATTAGCTAATTACCGTTCCCAGGCGCGCTTAAGCTCAGTTTAATGGCTTGTTCTCATCACGGAGCACACACAGAGGAGGACGGAACATGTCGCTCCAGTTTCGCCAAGATGAAATTACTCTGCAAGACTGTCACAGAATTTACTCGCCCCATCAATGAACAGCCAGCTCCTACTTACTTCGCTCTCTGACAATTACCAACCTCATTTTAAGTATTTTTCGCGTTTAATTAGTGTTTGCAAATGCGATAAATGGCAAATTAAATGAAAACAACATGGTGAAAAAGATAATACAATTTGATTATCTTTTGATCCAATCTATAAGAAGCGCTTTAATCATCGTTTGCTAAAGTCTAATTTACTGGGATCTAGGCCCATAAATCACCGCTCTCCATACAATTCTTAGTATCGGTTTCACACAGTACGGAAACGTGTGAATAATTGATGGAACAGAGAGCGAAAGTGGGGGAGTTATTCATCTCTGTTATTTTACGGTTGAAGGAGCTCAAAGTGCGGTAACAGTCTGTGCAAATTACAAGAAGTTTTATTAGAAGAAAAACTTGAGAAAACCAACCCCAAATCTATCAAAAATCAATTATCCTGATCAATCCTTTCTAATAACCAAACAAGTCTTATCTTCGCTTCGCTCTGCTAATCGTTTTTAAAATATTAAATGAATTTCTATAATACTTTCAAAAGTAGAATTCTTTATTCTTTAACACGGGTATAGAAATACATTTTAAAATGGAATTTAATTCATATTTCATTTAATAATATTTTTTATATTATTTAGCAACTGTAAAGAGAATGATACAATTCAATTTTTTAATTCTATTGATTGTGGGATTTACACCTGCCCTATTTCAAGAAGCCTGTGACTTGATTACTTTAATCAATATGTTAATCGTTTGGAAAGTCTTCTACGAATACGAATCATAAAACTTGTGCCACCTAGAAGCACAAACACGGTAATTTTATACAAATAGCCCAAAAGCTGACAGTGTTTTACCGTCTTTTCGTTTTAAATGTATTTTGACTGGAAATTTCATAGTCCAATTCAAAATCAATCAAAATAACCAAAGTTTTTCATTCACAGAATTGGCAATTTATACAAATTTGTTTACAACAAAATGTCGTCTTAAAAGGTCATTTGAATTCCAGCAAAATTCCATTATTTCCAGACCTTGTTTTTCGAGAGTGTTCAGCACTAATAAGTTTCCCTTTCCTTTTATAGTTTAGTACTCATAATGAATGCCTTCTGTATTGTAGATTTTAGATAGAGTAGGTTAAGACTGAAATTTTCAATTACTATGAAAGTTACAATTTACCTGACCGGAAATTTTTTAATCTCAATTAATTGTAGCACCTCACGAAAAAGAAAAAAAAAATCCCTTTCAATTCCTCTAAGGAACATGGGGGGTCTTAACCTCAACCAACGGGTTTTCGACATTTCGGTGACTATTTGTTTTCAGTGTATTATTAGTCAATTAATAGCACCTACACCAGTAGAAAAAGGACCCAGTCAATCCTACCCGCCCAGGGATCGAACCCTTGACTCCGAAGAGACAGTCGGATGCGTTACCACATCGGCTACAAAAAAAAACTCTCTTCTAAATTTGACTAAAGCCCTACACTCACACAAGATGTGTTCTGTAGACTCGTCATCTGCTAGGCAAAGAGTCTCTTGAGATCTGTCCTGCTTAATTTGTGAGTGTCTCCCAGGATATAAGGGTTTATAAGGTTTTTGGATTTTCTTAGGTCCACGTGGTTTTCCCAGTTTTGTTTCCGAAGTATAAACATCCAAGTACAATTTTCACTCTTTGCTGTAGACCAGCTCATACAACAGAAAGATTTGAGTCCTAGCATTTGGGTCGATGCCCAAATCGTGTTAGTTATACTGCCATTAAGCATTGATTGAAATAAAAATAAATAAATAAGTTATATTTTGAAATAAAAACTTTATTGTGAAAATTTGTTTAAGAATACTTTTAAAAACTCACAGATTTATGTTAAATATCAAATTCCATTTCATAATCGCATTTCTGGTGAGGAAATTTATTTATTGGAAAACCTTAAGCCACCCTCGTGATGACTCACCCTAAAGTTCATTCATACCTGTTCATTTCCCCTTTACGATTTTCCTAAAAAACCGAAATCCCCAATGATTGACCCAAAGTGTATAAATTTCTGTTCCGAATCCAATAAATAAATAAATCCGATGTGTTCTGTCTCCGCTCCTCCAAGAACAACCGAAAATTGCACTTGAGAAATTAATCAAATGAAAAATGAATAAGGATAATATTGGGGTATGAATCACACACGGACGGCCTGACGCAGTCACTGCACGCTCGTATGCTACAATTTCTTCTGTACTATTGATTTTTCACCCCCTTTCGGGAACAGCAACAACAAAATAACAACAGAAAAAGAGAGGGTAAGTAATAAAATAGTACACGACAACATTACGGCTAATGCCCGAGTGAAAGCAGCAAATATTACAGGAGACAACTTTAATGCCACAAATTCACCTCTCCTCCTTCGTGGCGATGAATGTGTGCGTTTGTGCAACAATATCACAAAAATTCACCACCCACCCCCTCGACACATTACTGCAAATACTACGACAGCGAGACCGGCGAAGACAAAAATAAAAAGCAACCGCATAGTAAATTTCAATTACAGAATGTCGCTACTTTTTGCCCATTAGAATGTTCGTATATTCATAAAAAGTTTTATTGGAATTAATTTTTAATATAAAAAAGTAACATCGTAGAAATATGAGCACAATTTTCAACTTCCACATTTATGTTCGATAAAAGCACTCTTTAAACAGAATTGAAAAAAATAATATTCTGTGCTAATCATTATGATTAATCTCATTTATAATAATTTTAATTTTAAAAAAAACATGGCATCTAAACAAAACATTCTAATTACTCAAGCCAATAAAACCAATTAACATGTAGATCATTATTATTGTTTAATTAAATCATTTGCTTTTTTTAAAGATAAATTTCCTTAACTAAAATATTATTGGTCATTCTTATTTAAATCTTTCTTTAAATTTTTAAAAAATTAACATTTGTGCTAAAGAAATATTAAAAAATAACATTTTGCAAATCCTGTATGTGAAGTGCCTTCTTTTTTCATCAATCAAATTCACAAAAGGAGTGAATAAAAGTTATTTGTACAAAAAGATTGATAGGATAAGGCATTATTAAACACATGGATTGTTTTAAGCCACGAGCGAAGCGAGTTTTGTGTTCTTATAGCACTTGTCCTATAAAAATGACTATGACATAATAAATTTGAGTATCATAATATCAATTTTAAAAATGCATAAAAGTACTTTTCCATTATTTTTAAAGTCAAAAAGACAAATCATATTTCACATAATTATCGATTTATTTATTTAATAACACAACATTTTTTAACTGGATTTGATTCATTAGCGTCTACCAACTTTATTTTATTTAAAAATTATCATTTAATTCTTAAAACTTGAACTGAAATGAGTTAAAATTGGTAAAATATTCTTTTATTTTTTAATGTTTGAGCTTATTAATAATTTGAGCTAACTTTCTAAGAATCGTCAGTAAATCGATCTTATTTTGGAACGGAAGTCGATAATTATTTTAAATTGCGTATATTTAGTTCAATTTCTTTGGATTATTTTAATACATTTTCAATATTCAGATTGTCAAAAACATTTTAAAAAACTCCTTCGAATTTCTTCTTTAAGAAAAGGTGGTCATGAATTAAAAATTGACGTTTCGTATCAAATTTGTAATTGTAATTTGCAAAAAAGAGGTGTTTTTTCACTCCTTCCAATCATAATAAAAAAAACCTTCTGTTCACACATATCATTTCATAAATAACTATTATTATATCTCTTATTAAATATAATTCTTAATTAAAATTAACAATTGATTAGAAAAATGAGAAAATTATAGCCATAAACAAAACATTTTCAAAATTCTCCACCAAAACCAAATGATCGTCCAATTTTCCACTCCAAAAATTACATACCTTTCTCAAATTGAATTCTGTTGTTAATAATCCAGTAATCCAAATAAATTTCCTTTTGCGGTTGTATAGTTTGATACACTTTTGTGAAATTCAATAATCACTTGTCTTAATTCTTCACCTTATTTCTCCTTCTCAATGAACAATTTCGACACTAGAAATCAATTTTCGTGGTTGAACTAGATTAATCTATATATCCACTCACTATTTACGGAGGCAAACGAGGAAAAGAATGAGATAAAAAGAATCTAATGCACACAGGTAGACTAAAACCATAAAAAAGGGATCAAAATAATGAACGACTTCAAGACATAATGACGGACAAGAGAACAAAAGAGGAGTCAAGAAGATTTCTTTTTGTTGTCTCGAAATCCGTCTGTTATATTTCTTCAATTATTATTATTATTTAATTATTTTCGACACGTGAGATTTTCCGAAAACGTCAAGACCTTAAATTTGAAGTAAAAACCAAAAGGTAATTGCATACAAATCGTTAAAAAAGCAAATATAGAGATTAATTGGAAAGAAGTTCCTCGTCTATTGCAGCGTTAAAGTCACTCGCGGCTGTTTTTTCAATACAAAGCCTCCTTCTTTTGTAGAAATTTAACTTCTTTATTATGATTTCTATACCTTTCGGTTCCCACTTTAATTCCACTAACACAAAGCCAAAAGACACCTCTTGACTCTCTCGCGATTATTTTTCTTAACTTCTTCTTATGTACACAACCAGCGAGAAGAATATAAAAAAGAACTACCTTTTAACACAAACACACGGACACGATTAAAACACACCTGTAAAACGGCTCTAAAACAGCACAATTTTGACGATATTTCACTCAAAATCTATCTCAGAGGATTATCCAGACTTTAATTCAATTAAATAATTGATAAAACTATTTTTAAACTGGTATTTAATTTAGCCGCTTCAATTTTGAATAAATTAATTGCCACTTAACACTTGCACATCATCCACTTTTCCAATTGGAATATTTATTTTATATTATTTTACACACTTTAATATATTTTTATTACTTCAGTTATTGATTATTATGCTTTATTACCACTTTTTGCTGATATTTCCACTATTTTTTTATTTTTATTTTTAAAAATCGTAGTTCACTCGCCGCGAGTTTCCGTTTAAATGGTGTATGTATTGTGTCGGCTTCCTCTCAAACAATATTATTATTATTATTTTATATTTTGTATAAAGAATATTTTAACTTCTCTGAAGTAAAGCTTTACACAGAGTTAAAAATCTTTATTGTAATTTAATTCTGTTTGCAATTCATATAGTTATCTTTAGAAAACTTATTAATTTTAATCAGCTTTTTCGAAAATGTATTCAATATTTGAAAACCCCGCTTTTTCTCTTAATTTTTTCTCACAAATTCCCCTTTCAAACCATAATATTTGGTTCAAAGTCAACTTATACCTATAATTCAAATTAAGCGCGCTCATATGTTTACATAATCTATCAGCCAAAGTGTGTGAGCGAGAAAACTGACAAAGAGAAAGGGAGAGGAAGAATAAGAACTTTAACCAGTTTTTTTTAACAAAACCCTTCAATGGTTTTCTTTTTCTATGGAGCATAATGCGAAATTGAATTTGGAATTAGATTTTTAAAAGTATTTTCCGGGTTTTAGTTTTTTCGTTTTAGTTATTGTTATGTCATATTTTACCAGATTGATCAATTCCAATAAAATGACAACACTTGTTTTTAAATATTTATACTACAAAAGATTTATTAAAATTAAATGGTGGATAGATTTTACAAAGCAAATTTACAACGGAACAGAGCTGTTGACGAAGCGAATATCAATGCAAGAAGCTCATCGAATTGGTGCTGATTTCCTATTTATAACTTCTTCGTGTGTATTTTGATAAAGATTCTCCAACGTAAAATTATCCAAAATACTATTGTTGGATTGATGACCTCAGTATCGTAATATGGGCAATGCATTCACATGGGAATATGTAAATAAACCGTAGAATTTGGCTGCACTCGGCCTTGATAAGGTTTTCACATTCGTTTCAATTTCTTCTTTCGTTGTCCAAACTGGTTCAATAGCCATCCAATCAAAACATAAAGTCTAATAACTTAACATTATAGATAAAAGAGGAGTAAAAAAACAAATATGTTTAGAAATATGGTGAATTTTTGAATGATTTCACAGCATTATGGGTTATTTCAATTTAATTGTGCCAATTATTCCTTGATTACCGTTAATCAAGGCTCCATACCTTTTAGTTGTTAAAAATGTCTTGTAAGCTTCAATTTTTAATGGTCTAAAATGGGATATATGTTGTTTTAAAGAGTATTTATTTACGTGTACGAAATTCAAAACCAATCATAGGTCAAACTTATCCGTAATTGTAACCACAACTTGATCTTAACAAAATTTGGACTATGTTCGATAAATATTCTTTTAGCTTTCAAACTATCCCATTCTATTGGGCTAACAAATATGATATTATCTATAGGTATTGGTGGATAAATAGATTATTAGTAAAAGATGAATCTTAAATCCGAGTAAATACCGCAAATTTCCTAAAAGTTCAAGTTCGTTATCAAAATGAATTATTAGAGAAGACTACTGAATAATAAACCTTACAGATTACCTTCCTGTTCCAATCCATTGAATGAACTGTTTAATTGTGGAAGAGAATGGAACACACCATCTCATAGAAAAAATACTACACAAAAACCAGTTTTCGATGTAAACCAATATTGGACAATTGGCAATCAGCTAATCACTCATTCCAATTAAACAATGATTAACGAAACACAGACAAAGCTTACTTTGAAAGTGCCCTATGTCCCCCTGTTGGGATGAAAAGGAATGAAAAAAAATACCTTAACAGCTCATGCCCAGTCTGCAATGCCGACCCCCACGATACCAAACACATATTCGCTTGCGCCGGAGTGACAACTCCTCTTATACCTGAGGATCTATGGAATCATCCCGCTTGTGTCAGTGATCTTATCCATCGGTGGAAACCATTTTTGGGGCCGGTCGGTGGAGAACCACCACGCGAGACACCCTCCTCCTCAACAAGCCTAGATGCAGAGACGAGGCGGAGAGAAAATTTTATTTTATATTTTCTAATTGGGAAGTTTACTGGTTTTTAAACCATATTTCGGCCAACTGAACAAGCCTAGACGCAAGGACGTAGCCCAGAGAGCCGGATATTGCAGGCGAGCGGTAGTTTGCCCATCATTGGGATAGAACAATGGAGTATCTACCTATATGATACACTCATCTTGTTATATAAACGACCGTTAACACCGTTACTTTTTAAATTTATTCGAATCATCTATTAATCAAAATGACAGCTTGACAAAAATGGCAAAGATTGAAATTCTGCCAGTTATTTACGAAATAATTCGATGGTAAGCTAAAAAACGATGAAAACAAGTGTTACATAATAACTACCCTTAACGCGCAAATAGATGAAATCACAATAAACACCATTAATCCAATTTCAGCGTTGAAAAAGACCCTGTTGACAACGCAGGAAAGCAAAAGGAGTCTCAGGAGTGCAGTCAGAAGGTATGATTACTGCCAATTCACTTCCAAAACAACTATTAACCACTACCTTTCAGATTCTAGAACTGCAGAAGCGACTGGAGAGCGCTCGGGCTCAAATCCGACAGTTGCCAGGCATCGAGTACAACAAAGAGGAGCAACAAAAACAGCTCGAGATTCTCCGGAATCAAATGATCAGTAAACAAAAGCTGATAAAGAAATACCGAAATAATCAATTCTAGACTAAAACCCACAACAAAGAATTATGGTGATCCAGAGATTGCTCTACTATTTGGCCAACAACCAGCATTTGATCCAAAAACTGGCAGACAGCTATCCAATGCGCCGGGCTGCACAGATATCGCTGTATTACTTTTATCGGGGCCAACACTTAGCTAATAAACATGAACTGACGAGGAATATCAGTCCGGAAAAATTCAAGTAAATCAATCTAGTTACCTTCAAATTGAATTGACCTAAATTAAATCAAACCCCTCCTCATTTCAGATCAATTTTAGGAGCCTTTAAGCAGAACCTGAAACAAGAAATAGAGTCGGCAAAGAGGGAAATAAAACGCAAATAACTTATTTAACTTGTTTCATTAGAATAAAGTTCTCTTTTTCGGATTGGGTTTTCTTTTCTTCATTTTAAGTCCAACGTTAAAAACAAAAGTTCACAAAAATAAACTCATCATCACAACTTGTTTCATTGAATAGTTTTCGGAGAATGGTGGCTAAATTTAAGATACTTTTGTGGCTGTGGGTGGAGCAGTGGAAGTCGAGCTCGATGGTGCTCCCTGCTGATTAGGTCGCTTGTTCTTCTTCGGTTTACTACTGTCCCTTTTGTCCGTGCTCGGTTCCAACACATCAGAATTGGAATTTCCGCCGCCTACTTGATTAGTACTGCTCTGCTGTTGCTGAGATTGGTTCTGGGGCTTTGGCGTGTACAGCCTGATCCCGTGCATTTTGACCTGTTTCTGCCTCGTCGGACCCGTTGGTTGAGCCGGAATCGGTTTCAGGACATTGCCCACGGCTTTCGTCCGTCCCTCCCTGAACACCATTCGCTGCCCTGGCCTAATATATTCGGGATGTTTGATGAAATGGAACCGCACCAACGCTTTATCCCCCGTCCGCAGACAGTCCTTGGACATTGACATGATAGAGGCTGTCTGTCGTATACTGCCGCAGTGCACCATCGCCTGGTAGCGGGAAGAGATCGTTGTCGGGTGATGTAAGACCAGAATTTCGCCCTCAAACTCCCAGCACGCTTTCGGCTCAATCTCGGGCGCCACCATTACCATTCCTTTTCGAATTTGCGCCCTCTTGATCTTCTTCAGCGCGAAACTGGCCGTCTGTCCGCCGCGAACCTCCGTCACGTTCATCCTTTTCCTGTGTATGCTTCGCACGGCAATCGGTTCAAACTGACCCGTTGGATTCGGGCCCAACAACAGACTGTCGTTTAGTCGAATCACTCCCTGAAGACAAGTTCCTGGAGTTGAAAAAAAAAATGAAAATTTCGAGCTTACGGGAAATTTCGTAATTTCGCCTGAATGTATGCAATTAATTGATTTAAAAAAAAAAAATTCTGTCTAATGCACTTGATACACTTACCGGAAACAACTGTTCCAACGCCTGGCACTGAGTACGTGTCATCGATGAGGAATTCGGCAGGCATTTGATCTAAGCCTTGTCCCGTCCGTGTAGTCAATAAATTCAAAAAGTTCTTAAGCAGATCCAAATTCTTGCCAGATACATTTGAGACCTAAAAAATGGAAAATTTGATTAAAAACTAACAATAAATTATTATTTGCATCTAATTTTAAATACCTGGAAAATCGGACATAGTCGCTGCGACACAAAATTAGTGGCGGATAGAACCACTTGGTCCTGATTGTTGACCATTACTGGCACTTTTCGGCACCCGGGAGACTTGAGGATGCGGAAGAGCAGTTTCATTGTGTCCTGCAGCACATTCTCAGGACACATATCTATCTTAGTGACCACAACGAATACGGGCACCGAAAGGGCCAGAGCCAAACCTAAATGTTCCTTTGTCATACCCACTATTCCTGCATTGGCTCCAATCTGTAATGTTTGAAGAATTCAAAAATTACTTTTTTAAAACGAATTATTTATTATTACTAAAAAAGTAATAGTTATTTATACAACAAGATCGATAAGATCAGGCATTATTAAACGGAAGAATTGTTTTAAGCCACGAGCGTAGCGAGTGCGTTAAAGAAAGCCCGAATGTGTAATAGTGCTTATCGATCGTGTTTTATACAAAATTTTATGCATTATAAAAACAAATTACCACCAAATCTTAAAAATTCTTTCAAATTACGAAGAAGGTCCCTACTTTCATAACTTTTCTCAGTATTCAATTTTAATGGCATCCAGTTTCTAGTAGAAACATCCAGTTTTGAAAACCTGTGTTAATCGAACAAATGGTATCAACGACATTAGTTGTTCGACAGTTAAAGCAAGGGTATATTTTTGTAACTGTATTAACACAAATATTAATCACATAGTGGTCTGAATAGGACACAAACCAGCGGGCATTGAGTTGAATTTTGTTACGACCCCAAACTAACTGAGCCACCCCGAAAACAGAAAATATTTTTTTTAAAATTAATTTTAGTATGAACAAAAAAAGTATAATATCAAATTAATATGTAATATATAATTATAGATATTAGACTGAATTGTAAATATTTTTTGACACAAATGATCTTTTGGTCGGTGTCACTAATAAAGATAACTAACTAATATCAAATTGAATTGGTTTAAATATCGAATATTACAATAATTAAATTACACATTCAATAGATATTGCTCAAATTTTATATTCTTAAAAAAATTGTTAAAAGGAAAAATTACTAATATGTAGTAGTTTACGCGACGGTAAGTAATAAAATACTTTTCCAGTCGAATAAAAAAGCTGTCTGAATTCAACGAAGGCGATAATGCAACAAGACTGATAAAGAACCAGTACCTACAAGTTTGCATACAACGTTTTGTGCAATTCCTAAATAAAATCGCACAAATCAATAATATAAATGATAAATTCTAAAACTTCATGAAATTTGTTTGTTTTAATTTTGAATTCAATCAATAAACTGCAAAGAGATTTAAAATAAAAAAAAATAATCACCATTAACATTCCAAAGTCGGGAGCATGTCCTGTCATTCCGAACACAGTGGTCTTTAGGTATCGTTCGTGGCCAGCCAGATCGATAAAAGTGATGACTTTCGCGGACTTCTCGCAGATCTTCACCCAATCCAAGTTTCCGTGCTCCGGTTTGTTGACAATTTGTCCTAGACTGTCGAAGCCTAAAATATCATTGCCCACAGAACTGGTCCTGCCGCTCTCCATCTCGTGCTTGTGCCTAAACAGTTTCTGTCTAGCCAGGCCTCGTCCATTATCCAGGTCGCCGTGAGTCAAAACCCCCAGAAGAGTCGACTTTCCCGCATCGACATTACCCACCACCGCCACTCGAATCTCCATGAAATCCTTGTCCGCCACCCGCTTCCTGATCAAATACTGGCCCGTGATCCCCTTCTCCATCTTCCGTTGCCGCAATTCAACGCAATCCGCCTCCAGAGTCGTAGCCAGAGATTGCAAAGTTGCAAAACTGGCCGCGTATTCGTCCTCTGCCAGTCCGTTGTCACTTCCATCTTCCGCTATCCCGATGTCGTAAATTACCCTGGAAAAAGGTGTTGTTTTATCAGAAACCACTATAATTGTTAGGACCAAGTAAGTTTTCGGAACAAACTCATCCCACTCGCCGAAGCGCAAATTTTTGTCCTCTTTTTACGCTCTCTCTATGTAAATCTTACGTTCTCTCCACCGAGCGGAGATGAAGTCAAAGCGTAACGGATAGCCCGGAATCTTGAATGCGTCTGATAATGTTAATAAACACTATTTTCTTTTCATTTTATGTAATAAATCATTAATGTATAAACAGCACCAACTTCATTGAATTAAATTTTTAATGAAACCGAGTATTTTAGTTTAATAGTTGTGTGCACAAATTTTGGAGGAACAAGATCAAATTCCTCTTTGAGAGAGGCGCTTTCGGAGGAAAATTTCAAAGAGGTGGGAGCAAAACCGCGCTCATTCTTCACTCTGGACCAAAGTGACTTGATGGGGAAAGACGTCTACTCGCATATAAATTTCGCATGTTCGATGCCCAGAACCATCGTGTCATTTTTATTTTATTATTAAAATTTCATTAGAAGTCTCTGATTCCGTAGAGTTTCATTTCTGAATTTTAACAAAGGTATAGAAATTGCCATTAGTGATAAAGAACTACAATCTTTTATTGTATTTGTGTGTCTTACAGATTTCAGAGCTTGGAGAAGACGCGCATTTTCTGTTTCATCCATAAACCAGAACCTGTCATTTAGTACTTGCTGATATAGGCACTCCATGGATACAGAGAAAAATGAATGAGAATGGGATGGTGAAGCAGTTGTGTTAGTCTAATCTTGGTAATGAAATCTGTTCAAATTTGCCGAATGCAAATTGTTGTTACAAATTGTTAATCACAAAATTAGCAACATCCGTGATACTGTATAATCGTTAATAATTTTAAAAATATCGATGGTCAATATGTGGATGCTTTGAATAACAAATTAAGGCCAATTTCCGTTAGTTGAACGTAGAGCCGTTGAGATAGATAGACAGATATTTGTCTTTTAAAAATTATATACAGTAGACGTCGCTTATTAGGACCACGGTTAATAGGGACAATCGCTTTATTGGGCCAAAATGCCTAGGAACGGATCGGTCGTATATAAATACATTTCTTTTCGATCATTATTACCGGGTGAGAATTAACGCTCAGGTTTGTTTGGTTGACAAGATACAATACATGTACACGTCATTGACGATTGAATTACTTTTAAATTTTATATGATAAACATATATTGAACAATTTTTAATTGCTTAATACACTTTTCCAAGCACATATGAATGTATATACAAATGTATATACTCGTGCATATTTAAAAACCTTTACCTACAGATCAAATTCTAGCTTTTATTGACCAATCGGTTAATAGGGTCAAATTATGCCGGTCCCAGAGTGGTCCTAAAAAAGCGGCGTCCACTGTATATGGTTTAATATAGTTTTTAATGACTGAAATTTTATTGAACGTTAATTTTATTACTGTATAAATGATTGATTAACAATGAATTAAATGAATTTTGTCATCATTCTACTACATTTATTAGAAATTATCTATGTATGTTTTATGTTCATTGTTGTAATATTAGTATATGTAGTTTCATAAAATTTATTTTAAAAACTATCAAGTTTTATATCATTCATCACACAGTTAGAAACAAGGATATGGCAAATGTTTATCAAGGGAAGCATTATATTTAATGAATAGTAATCGTTATGCCTTGTCTGATTTAGTTATCAACTATATTTACTTTTGAATATTTACTTAATCTTTTGCACTAAAATAGTTGTTTGCTTTTCGAAAAGTGACGCCAACTGGATAGATTGCAATAAAATGCTATATATATTGTTCATATTTTTACCAATAATTTTTTAAACTATATATTTAATATTTGTTTGCGAATCAATTTATTTTCGAAATATAAATACAAGGTTTTATTTTTTAACATTTAATCATACCTTCCTAGGTGGCAGTCGAGTGCTCAACCATAGGCGGATAAATAATCAAAAAATAATATATTTCCGAAAAAACACGCCAATTTTTATTTTTGAATGAAAAAGATAAGTGAAAAGTAAATAAAAGAATTTTGCAAAAATTAAGCCAAAATAATTTTTTTTTTTATTTTAAAGATAATAAGGTCTGTCCTGTTAGAATTTGTCCCGTTTATTTTTGGTTATAAAATAATAACGCGTTTATCAATAGAAATCATTTTTTAAATTTAAGTTCATTAATTAAATATAGTTATAGTTTTTAACCAAAAAATGATATTTTATTGTAATCACCAAAATTATGAGTTATTAATCTCATAGAGAATAATTTAATATTGAATGACATTTAATCAACAGCAGATTCTATAATTTTTAAGATTTTTTAAAGCGGTTTTAAAATTTACTAGTCCATTTATCTTTCATCAAAAGTTGTATCTTTGTATTTATATTTATGGAAATTATAATGAATCAAGGTGAATGGAGTATTTGAGTAAAAAACATTTAATTCTAATACGTTTCTGACATACAATTAAAATTTTACCGCCAAAATATGATCTCAGTTTAGGTAAAGGATTTGTTTCACGATTAATATCCAGCATTTTTTATCTCAACATATGTTTTCGGGTATATTTTAGTATAACTTACTAGTTTAAAGTTAAAGTTGATTAAATGCTGCTTTAAATGAAACGAGTTTTTTTTCATGAGGTTGAACAGTTAATTCTCAGTTTAAAACTAAATAGATATGTTCATATAAACTATTATGATAAACTAAAAATTTAGTATGATTGAAAAAATATTCAATAACCAGAAAATGCGTTAAAATATATTTTAAATTGGAAAATAATTAATTTATCTTCGCCAAGACTGTTGAGAGCTGAAATTTTCATTATTTTTGGCGGCAAAGTTTAATGTCAATTTTTATATGTTTTGTCATTTTCTCCGAATTTAATTTTTATACCAATAAATCCAGAATAAAAATTGAAACTAATGAGCTATTTTTCAACAAAATACAACATAAAATAAGTGAGATATTAAAAAAAGAAATTGGACAAATTCTAACAAGACAAACTATCAATCAATAATTTTATTATTTCATCACATTGGAAATAGTTTAATAATGAATCAAGAGGTCTGAAGAAATAAATAACAACGGATTTCATCATTTCAAACAACTATTCTTAAACTTACTCNAAATAAGTGAGATATTAAAAAAAGAAATTGGACAAATTCTAACAAGACAAACTATCAATCAATAATTTTATTATTTCATCACATTGGAAATAGTTTAATAATGAATCAAGAGGTCTGAAGAAATAAATAACAACGGATTTCATCATTTCAAACAACTATTCTTAAACTTACTCAATATTTCCACGATTATTGGAAATCCTTTCGGACAGTTGCTTCTTCAACAGCTCAAACTGCTGTTCCGTGGGACTGATCAGGACATTCTTATCCCTGATACTGCTGTAGTCTGTCCTGTGCTCCTGATTGCCATTGTCGAACAAATTATCCGTGTCGACCTCTCGGTCTGACACATCCGGTTCCAGGTCGTCCATTAGTCCTGAATTATTAAACACAACCTCAGTACGATTTCTTTTTTTGTAAAAAAAAAAAACAAAAGAACCAAAACACTTGTTTTGTTTATCTATTAACGGAATTAAATCGAATTAAAAGCTTCACAATGAACTTGATACACACTACTGCAGTTGTAAATGAGTAATGCAAGTTAACTGATGAAACAAATCCACAGAAACTGCAAGCCTAATTAATTATTAATACATATTTTAATAATAAAGTACTGTTTTTGTTTTTGCTGCTCTCTTTTATTTTCGCCTTTTATGCTGTCAAAACATGACCTTGGATTATTTTGCATATTAGACGGGAAATAATAACCGCAAAATAAACAGTTAACCATAAATGAGATGGTTTTACTTTTAAACTGTATTTCCAATTGAGTAACTCACTTTCACTGTATTTGGAAAGTAACAACGAAAAGTAGGCTTTTCTTACACATGCCAAATCACCAATTTTGTCTATTTCAAAAACACAGTAATCAATACAAATGGTTCTTATCTATGTTCACTAAGAAATCAATCAGAAGCTTTTGAAATAATTCCATTTCTTCAATAAACACTAATCCTTGTAAAAAGTAGTCTTTAAAAGCTCTTTCTTACACAACTTTGCTCTCTTCTCGTCGATTGTTGTTCTTGCCAACTATTTATAAACCTTTGTTTTGTAATTTTGTGTTCTCAGCTGTTTCAATTTTAGGCGATTTTCACCAACTTTGTTGAATTATCGATCTTTTTTAACACTGAACGTCTCCATTTACATTGTTTTCACTTTTTTACCAACTCATTGAAGTTATCGTTTATTTTTTAAGCAAAAAATTTCAAGTTTACAAAAAATCCAACTTTCATAATAATGTCAAGAACTGTCAAACGACAGATATTATTATTATTTACAATTAAGCCTTTGCTGCATCCACAATGAAGATGAATTCCAATAATAATATTATTTCTGCCTTTTCCTTCACATTTATGAAGATTTCTTGA
>JXOV01029658.1:0-29380 GCA_001014945.1 Clogmia albipunctata
ATTTAATAAATACACTTTTCCAATCACATATTAATGTATATTCATAGTACGTAATCGTACATATTTAAAAATCTTTACCTACAGATCTAATCCTACTTTTATTGACCAATTGCTTAAAAGGGACAATTGGTTAATAGGGCCAAATTATTCCATTGTATAACCTTTGAATTAAAATTCACATTACGGGTTTTTCTTTCAAACAAATGATTTTGTTGTTGTTGTGAGTAGGGTGATGTTGCACTGCGACCTTAGATCAATTCTACCCCCTGGTGATTTGTCCTAATCAAACGTTGTTTATATTACATCCTCAAGTCCAATTGCTTTTATAAAGCGTAATAGACTTGGTATTTCTATAGTCGCTATTGGTTAAAAGATGGTTTCCCTAGGTGACTATGTTTCTTGGATGCTAACACCATGCAGTCCATGAGTATACTATATGCTCTCAGTTGGTTGCAGAATCTGCATATGCCGTCTAAGTGGAGTCCTAGTTTGTGTAGTTGTCTATTCATGGTGTTGTGTCCTGTAAGAAGTCTTGTGATTACATGTAGGTTGTGTTTGCATAGCTTACGACAAAAAGTTTGTCTATTTCGTGAGATTTCCACGATTTCGCCAAAAACGGCGCTTCTATTTCTCAAATAACCGACTCAAATACTGAATTACTTTAGGAAAAACTGTAGTATACTCTGTCATAGTTACCAGGCTACGCTATCCTTTCTTTCTAATTCGTTTACAATTCTGTATTTGAAAAAAATCTTATCCAATTTCCCCTATATAAAATTCTCATGTCACAGTGTTTGACTACGCCGTAAACTACTGTACCGATTTTAATGAAATTTTGTGAGCGTATGGAGTTGGACCGACAAAAGATCAACATTAATTTTTACAACCCTAAATACTAAGGGAGAGCAAACCCATTTTTTTCTATTTTTTTAATTCTTTTTTTTTGTTTTTGATTAACCATTCAAATATAGGTACATATAAAAAATTCACACCCCTACATGGTAAGGGTGTGCTACTATTCATAAAAATGTTTGAAAAAGTACAATTGTGCTCTTAGAAAGCTGTACCGATTTCAATGACATTTTGTTGGCATGTGACTTAAATTGATTTAAAGGTCAGGTAATAAGAAATAGTTATTTTCGTTTCAAGACGGTTTAAGTTTCGGTTTTCAAGAAAGAAGGGTGTTTCCGCTAGGAGATGAAGTCGACTAATTAAATATTTATATGGGAAACATTGAAACATAAATTTGAATGACGTCTGTCAATAATTCACAGAAACTGCTCTAAATGAAATTGTTTTGTGTTGTGAAATTAATTTCTTGCAAATATAATTTTTTAATACTGATCATATTAAATGATATTTAGAATTTAAAATTGATATAATTTCAAGTTTTTTAAAAAATATGACGACACTGCTAATTTATTTATTTTCAATTTATATCGTGACTAAAATTTAATGAAACATTTTGATGTTTCATTCTTCAGACTAGAATAATAATAATAATAAGAAGTCGAATGATAAGATCTATATGTGAATGGAGTAGTATTTTTTTATTCCTATAGTACTTTTTTCATGCCGGTATCCATTCAGTTTTTCAAGCCGTGATGATTATTATGTTTCATTTAGAAAAGTTTCACTTTTTATTGAAGCATAAATTAATGAAAACAAGTACTTTTTATATCAAAATTGGGAAAATACATGTAAAGGGTGAGTTATCCCGAACAAAATTCATTTTGCACAATAAATGTTCAATAAATTAAATATCAATATGATCAATATGATCGATTACAAAGTTTTGTAGGTAGGGCGGGTTAAAGGTTAGGATTTATGTTTAATACCCCTAAATTATAAGGGTAAGCCACCCGAATTGTTTAAGTTATTTCCCTTTAAGTTATATTTTCATCACAACTATTTCTTGGTTTAGCTAAAAGAATAATTCATAAAAATAATTAAAAGGCAAGACGACGTCTGCCGTGCTTGTAGTTGATTTAATTATTTTGTACTTTTTTATTTGTTTCTTTTCACTTTACCAATATTATTATAATAATAACCAATAAATAAAAAGCTAAATGTTATAAATGTTTTTTAACGTTTTATTTAAAAAGTATAAGAACTCTCAAATTTCGTTTCTATTTGAAGCAGTTTATTTAAATTTCGCTTTGATTTATACAGAGTTATAATTGGTGAATAAAGTGGATTATCTGAATCCATAAATACCAGCATTATAAGCCAAGAAATAGGTGGAAGGTGCTTCAATAACGAACTGTACGTATCCATAGCCTGGTCCACCGGACACGATGTAGACGCGTTCATTTGCGTAGGTCTGATCCACTGTTACCTCAACGCAACTAATTCTGCCCTGGGGCACGCCATTCGAGGGATAGGTGAGGGTCACGGATATTGTATGAAGCGATGAATAACTCAGTCGGTCTTGTGCATAGCCCACAAGAGATTCTCCAGCTTGGTGGTTCCCAGCTCGATAAGTACGAGCCCTTAAATCAGCCCGAACAAAGGGAACCAATTCTTCTTTTATCTCCAATTTATTCTCCTGGACGAATTTTTGGATGTCATTCACTACAGTGATTTCAAAATTGGATACTTCCTCTGCGTGCACGTGAAATAATCCAGCCAGAACGATTGTGGCAATGCACAAAAACTTAATTGATGCCATTTTGATGGATTAGAAATAATTACTGTGATGAGTTGCCTCGGCGGCCTACCTATTTATAATGCGAAATGTTATTCCCCTTATCGAATGTTTGCTAATTAATCGAAAGCTATCCAGATAACCTACTACCGGAAAGGCCTGATATATATATTTAGCTTTCTTCAAGTACTTTTGAAAGCAAACACTTCATTCAAACGTGTTCTAAGAACACTTCTTTACAAACCAGATAGTTCAATTGAATTATATTTTCTATTATTATAAAAACAGAAGAAATTTGAAATTACGATTTCACTTTCTGAAAAGAAAAATTTTTCTTCTTAGAAAAACAATTTCTTTTGACCTTAAATTGATATTAAAAGGTTTCATTTATTTTTTTATTCCCAAATCTATTTCGAAAATAATGCTACAATAAAATCCGGTTAATATGCCATCGAAGGGAAGTTGAAAATTTGTCCCACTAACCGGACGTCATATTATACTGAACATATTGAAGACTCAAAGTGGAAAGATGGAGGACGAATTTGTTACACTCTTGTTGTCATGTCAATATAACCGGTTACAATTTTCAAAAAACGGATAAAATCGTTCGTACTAACCGGGTGATCATTATAAGCGCGTCATATTAACAGGATTCTACTGTATATGATGTAATAGTTTGTTGTCATATGGGCCTTACTGATACTTGAAATATTAAATAATCATTGAAAAACAGTGATTATTGTAGTTTATCGGTGTATATTTGGTGTTCACTTAAAAGAAAGTTTCACTAGAAAACCCATTTCTACTGGAAACAGTTAGTAAAATATTATTTTCAGAAGCTTACCTAAAAATAAAGAAATATTTACTATTGACTATAATTACCCCAAGATGTATTGAAACATTTGAATGTCTTTTGCAAAGATATATTGCATACATTCAGGCGCTTAATTTTTAAAAACCAGGTTAAAAATGATTTTATCATCAAAGTCGCTAAACATTAAAGTTTTAACGTTACATATCATATTTACTAGTTTTAGTACTCATCTAGGCTGGTTCGGAATAATATAAAATTTTCAAAGAATATGACGCTTTAAATATAATTATTTGATTTTTAACATTGTGATAATATCAATAATTTTTTAAAACAATTTTCTCTATAGGCTTATGGACCCACCCCTTTATAATGTTAAAAAAAAACAGCAACAAATGTTGAATCTTTAAAATTGTTAGAAGTTCTTGTAGATGTTGGTGGTTTTGTAACTTAGGAGAGGTTAATTGATAAAATTTTAACCATAATAGCTTATGTAGATCTATGCGAATAAGTGAAGTAATCCAGACCAAAAAGCAATGCTTAAAAATCTAATGATACCATTTTATAGAATGGAAATTAACCGCTATGATCAATTACCGATCTATTTATAATACAAAAAGTACTTCCCCTTATCGAATGTTTGCCAACTAGATGTTATCCAGATTTCTTACTACCGGAAAGGACGGAATTTAAGTTTCTTCAAGTATATTCCAAAGCAAACACTTCACAAGAACATGAGATTTATTGACACTTCTCCACAAACATGAAATTGAACTTCAAAAGATTGTTTTAATATCAGAAATATGGGAAATTTGAAAAGAATATACTTACCAAATATTATAGTCGAAATTTAAGTACGAACCAATTTTATTTTGCACAAAAATATTTGTAGAGTTCAAGAAGTGTGAACCCAATTCCAACAATTTACCAACCTCCTTGTGGTAGATCTTGAAAAAAGAGCATTAGAGTATAAATGTAATTAATTCTTTCCATTAAAGTGAGAAGTATTAAGAAATTTTCGATTTCATTATCGTTTTGTCTCCAGAAGTGAGGATGGATTGAGTACTTTTAATATCTCGGCATTTTGGCTATCTATGGACAAAATATGTGCGGCTAAATTACATAAATACCACTTATAGACAAAACGACATCCATTTGTCGTTTTGAAAGAAAAAAAAATTAATAATTTAAATATGATTCTATTTCTAGAAAATCTTATTTTAAGACAAAAATGAATCCTTAAGGGATAAAATAAATAACAGGATAATATATGAATTAGCGAAAAACTGCCAATGTGCTCAATTAAACTGAATGTAAATAAAAACTCGTTACAGTGGAAAAATTTCTAGGGGCCCTAACATGGCATGGACTGAATGCTTTCAAATTTTGGCAGGTTAGCCATGATAGCTCAGTCAGTTGCAAGCTAGAAACACCCAAAATCCCGAAACACACCCTATGCCATTTTGTCCATGTTTCTCCTACTATGGAGCACTTTCTACAGGAAACATTGGCGACTAAAATGTTCAGATTTTCCAATATAATTCTATAAAAATTATTTATACTTAGTACTTAATACTACGTAGGTTTTACAGGTATAACATTCAACAATATAGTATTTAAATTATTATTATCGATTAGCCAACATAACAAATATCCATTAGTATTAGGTAAGATAAATAATAAACAACTGATTAATATAGGAAAGATAAAATATATTTTATATATTTCAATCGAAAGAAAAATAAATCTGTTCATGTTAGTCTTTACGGAAAACTCGGCCGGCTCGTCCTAGAACCATTGTAAGTAAGGCCATGCGAACGTACATGCCATATTCAGCTTGTCGGAAATAGCAGGCTCTCGGATCAGAGTCGAACTCCTGGCTGATTTCAAACACCCTCGGAAGTGGATGCATAACGATCATTCTTCGTTTAGCTGCTGTCATCATTTCGGGAGTCACCACGAACTTGTTGCAATTCTAAGAGAAAGCACGCATAAGCTACAAAACACACAACAAACATCTTTCAAACAGACTTACCTTTTCGTAATCAGCCTCATTGGCGAAGCGTTCCTTTTGGATTCGAGTCATGTATAGAACATCTGTCAGAGGTAAAATTTCGTCAAGGCTAGTCGCGATTTTCTGATTGATTCCTTTCGAAGCAACAAAGTCAATCACTTTTTGAGGCATTCCCAAGTTTTCAGGACTCACATAGCACAATTGCACGTTGTATAGGGTCAAAAGACGAGCCAGAGAATGCACAGTTCGTCCATGCTTCAAATCTCCCACCATAGTAATGGTTAGTCCATTCACTGTACCAATTTCTTCGCGAATAGTGAAAATATCCAAAAGAGCCTGAGTAGGATGCTCACCCACTCCGTCCCCAGCGTTAATGATAGGCTTACGACAATGTCTAGCCGCTTGGGAAACAGCGCCAGGCTGAGGGTGTCTCAAAACAATAACATCTGTGTAACTGGATAGCACTTGGATACTATCTTCCGTAGTTTCTCCTTTTGTAACACTGGACTGCTGAACGTCCACGTTAACAACTTGACCGCCCAAACGGAGCATAGCAGTGCCAAAACTTACCTGAGTCCTGGTACTAGCCTCGTAAAAGATCGTTGTCATAACTTTTCCTTTAAGAACTTCCTCCAAGTGTCTATCTTTCGACACACGCTCCTTATACAGCTGAGCCAAATTGAAGATTTCGTTCAACTGATCCTTGTTGAACATGTCCACAGTAAGGACATGCTTTCCATAGAGATATTGAGCAGAAGCATGAGGCATTGGGCCTGTAGTTTGAGAATGGAATTGGGTTCCAACAGAATCTAGACGAACTCTAGGCTGATGTGCATATGGTGCAGGAGAAGTGGGTCTTCTCTCAGACAGCCAACTAGAGAACGCCTCATTGATAACACCATCAGCTGACGGTTCTGTAGTTTTGGGTATGGGTTCTTCTATAGCAATTCTACCCATTGAAGTTTTGAAAATGGAGGTCTTAAGAGAAGGTTCTCTGATATTGTGTCCAAACCCTTGAGGAACTAACACTTCCCCGTCAACGTAAGCTACCTCTCCACGTAGGACTACTCTCACAACCCTTCCTTTTATCTTCATTCCAGCGAAAGGCGTCCATTTCGACTTGCAGTATTTAGTGTACTTCGGAATAACCCATTCCTCGCCCATATCAACTTCGACATAAGTACTAACCTGATCTGGCAAATTGAAGATCTTCTTCGGGTTTCTATGGAAACGGTTTATGACATCTTCTATAGTCAGTCTATTTTCGTTCACGGCATTGAGCAAGAGAGGCAAAATCGTTTCCAATCCAGGGAATCCTGGAAGTTTCTTATTCACCTTTTCTTCCAAAGTATGAGGAGCATGATCCGTTGCAAATACATCGATGACATCCAAATTATCCCAAAGAGCCTTCTGATCTTCAGGACTGCATAAAATTGGCCTTACTTCAGACATACCTTCACCAAGTTCTGGACAATTGTCTGTGGACAAAAATAAGTGGTGAGGACAAACTTCACAGGTAACTTTGACGCCCTTCTCTTTCGCCTTCTTGATAATAAGAATCTCCTCCTTCCTGGCCACATGGCAGATGTGAACTGACCTATTGTTAAATTGGGCCAACAAAAGTACAGCTGCCATCGATTGCTTTTCAGCGTGAATAGCCAAAGGTGCGTTATTGGGCCAATTACGAAGGTGTTCCTCCCAAATTGTCATGTCCGTCAATTTCAACTTGGAAAATGTGTCGTTTAAGTACATTTTTAAAGCAGCTGCCTGAGGGGCCAGCTCTTTAATGGTTTCGTAGTTATCCGAAGAAGCACCCACGTAGACGGCATAATCGCATCGAGCACTGACTCTGGCTAAATCTAAAGCCAAACCAAAGCTTGACTTATCGGTTAAAGAAGGTTCGGTGTTTGGCATCGCCAAAATCATTGTCACACCTCCAGCTAAAGCAGCTGCAGTTCCCGAAGCAAAGTCTTCCTTGTGGGTAGCTCCCGGCTCTCGCAAATGCGTATGAACATCAATAAAACCGGGCAATTTTATAATGTCTCTCGAAGTCATACAATCGATGTGGGTTTTAACTCTAGGTTCAGAACCTATTTGACGCAAAGCTTCTACCAGTAATTTAGTACACTTTACATCCGTCACCAGTGGAATGGACTTGTCCACGGCTAAGCGACGTGTCCGATAGCCGTGAGTCATAAATGATGAAACTCTGGGGAATTAACAGATAATTATTTAGTTCTCAAGAAGTGATAGGTTTTATTGTTTTGAAAGTCGTTAAATTGATTACAATAAAGAAGTGTTGGTACTGGAGAATCTATATAGACTTCCTAGGAAATGACTGTAAATTGCGTATTTTGATTTAACTAGTTTTATATGTGCTATTGGATGTTTTATAAAATCAAATTAAAATTTTTGCTTTTCCTAATTTTCACAATTAATATAAATTATTTTTGTATATGCTTTGTTAATTCCCAAAATAGAAATACGTTGTTATAATTCGTTTATTTGAGAAACACTATATATCTAGTGATTTGAAACAAAATAATTTTGAAATTCTGGTTAAAACCGTAAAACTAAACAATATAAATTTTTAAAAAATTCGTTTTAAATTTTCGGTTTGTGTAGAAACAGTTTTTTTCATTTTCATAAAAAATGCTGTGATGGGGCTTATTGCGTTTCTCAATAAGTTAATATTAGTTAATATTATCTTAAATGACATTAATTAATAATTTTATATTTTAAGATATGAATGGAGTAGTAAAAGGGAAGCGAAAGAAGGGACGTCCTCGTCGACGCTGGCTCTACTGCGTGCAGGAGGACTTGCGGACTATGGACTTTATGACTGGCATGAAAAAGCAGCAACAGGCCTAAATGGAAACGAGATGTGGAGGAGGCTAAGGTTCACCGAGGACTATGACCCCAGGTGCAGAAGACACGCATTGCTTTTATTTGTGCTAGTATGTTTTTAATTGGGATGAATACGTAACATAACAACAGTAATGTAAAAGACTTATTTGATTAAAATGGCTTTATAACAAATCACATTCTAATTTTTGTTAATAGAGTTAATTTAAAGAAATCAAACTAATAAAAAAATTCTCGTTTTAGAACAATTTAATAAAGCACACATTTCTTATATATTATATCTACGAAATGTATATACAAACTTTTATTGTTATGGAATATTTCTTGGCAATTACGACTTAAGTGTTAAGGTGTTATTACAAAATTTTATAAAAATCGTTAAGTTGACTTAATAATAATTTATTAAAGAAATTTAATTAGAGTGAGCTTTCATCAATCATAATTTATTTAAGATAAAAATCAATTTATCGACAACCAATCAATAATAATGAAATCCAGTATCGCTGCATTATCATTAAATAAATACATGTATCAGACTTACCGTCTAGCTCCACCCCCACGCATCGGCAAATTGATAACCATATCCACTTCTTTATTCGCCAGGAAGTGCGCCAAACTCGTCAATTCGCTTTGGGCGTCATCCGGATTCAAGTTATCAAAAGTCCATTGTAGGGATTCCACCTAAAAATTATCCAAAATTAGAAATCCATCCATGTATTATCAAATTAAATAGCGTTATAATCAGGGTTGCCACCTTTTTTTGGTGGAAATATAGTATATTTGTCAATTTCGGCAAAAAATATATAGTACGCAGTATCAAAATATAGTACATTTTATTTTTCACTATTATTATGTTCAACATCAAATTTTGTTATTGCTTATTTGGTTTGAAATTTGTTATTCATTATTATTATCATAGAAAAAATCAATCTGTACATGCTAAGATGACAGGAATATAAAAATATGAAATTACTTTTTACATATTTCAAACTTATCATCGCTCTGATTAAATATTTATTTCCTTTTTTAAGCAGTTGATAGATCTGCAAAATCCTTAGAAGTTTAAGTCTAAAGCGGAATAAATAAAAATAATTGAATAAATTAAGATTTCTCCATAAAGATTATTCGTAATCGTAACGCAATAGCATTCTTTTCTCTTGATTTATTCGTTCAAAAAAATCTAAAACTATTTCGTAGTTGCATTCTATACACGATATGTTTTTGATCTCGAATATATAACTGCAAAATATCAATATACTAATGATTTAGAAATGAAAACGCTGAAAATTACAATTTATTTTTATGGAAGCATGGTTTACTTATAAAAACCTAGAGTGATACATATATAAAACGCTTCTATTGTGATAATTTCCTTCATACTGATATTAAAATGATCTTTTTCAGGAACTTTTAAAAACAATATATTTTTAAATGACAAAAAATCAAATCATTCGAAATATAGTATTTTCGCGTACTATATTATAATCATAAAGTATATAGTACAGAGGCCCAAAATATAGTACGATACTATATAATATAGTACAGGTGGCAACCCTGGTTATAATCGCCCATTGTGAATTCGAATAGGAAATATTATAACATTGACCCATTCATTCAACCGATAAACCGCGTTATTTATTTAAGAAATAATCAAGGTGATTGATTAAATTCGCAAATCCACACATTAAACTATGAGAGTGTAAGATCTTTCAAAGGAAGGTCATTTTGTTTTTTACTAATCACCGGATATAAATGTCAATTCGTTATCTCGTTTGATAAGATTATCTTATTATCATGACCATTTTATTTAAATACTACCAAATTTCGTCTTTGTTATATTTTTTAATGTATTTTCCCCATTTTCTCTTTAAAAAACTTGATAGTATAAAAGCTGTAAAAAGCTCATAATTTATGATTATTTCTAAAATAAAATAAACTTCATTCCTCAAATATTTTAATTATTGATTACGAAACATAACTTGTTCTGAAGATTTCAGAAAATAGTTCAAATAATTAAAAGCGTGACATAAGAAGACATGAATATTTAACAATTATATCTCAAATCAAAATAATAATTATAGACAAAAGACGTTTCAATGATTATTATGCAAAAAAATATACGTGATTGATAACACATACTTCGAATCTAATCCTATTATTAAGACAGATGAAATAAAAGACTAATTTCAAGTTTAATAAAAAGTTCTTGAATAGTTTTCTGAGAACTGCTCTGTCATTATATTCGTATGGTATATCCCCTCAAAATACTATAACTTCGAGCGCGTACTTCAGATACTTCCCACTGAAGGAATGTGTGTCATTGCCGATTAGAAAAGGGAGAAATTGATAAGCGCAATTGGTCAATAAAGCAATACCCAAACAATTTATAGATAATGGCTAACAAATACAAACAGAAAGATTCTTCAAACTGCGTTAGGTTTCGGGTAAGGTGATACGATTGGCAGTAGAGTAGGTGCCTCGATCAGTTCCAGTTCAGATCTTGGGAAAAGTGGTTGTGAAAAAATGATTGCGTCTAAAAAGGTCAAGTGCAAAGGTGATACTTTTCTTTAGTGGCAAAAGAAGAGAGTGCAAATATATAGTGTTCCAAAAATGGGGCTATTTCTATCAAAACGTTCTAAAAAACGAACCAAAATCACTTCCGCCGATGTCCAGCGCCGGAAGGATTTGCTGGATAAGGACTCGGAAAATGTGAAACGTGACCTTAATGATTATACAGTGCCTCCGACAAAGTCGAGAGAAATGGAGGAAGTGCTCATCAAAAAGATCATCCGAACACAACTCAATCAGGATAGTCATGTGTTTGTACTCAATCAGCTGCTTCTCGGAATCCAATTTTTCGCCAATTATGAAGTGTAAGCATCTTCTAGAAGTGTACACCAGTAGGCACCCAAAATTGCCGCCGCCCAGTATCAGAATCAAATTACGCTAATTGTCTCAATCGCGATGACCTGATAGCATCTCTATTAATGCGAATTTTATAACAATTACCCATGTTTTCTTCCAAGTATACACGAATTGTCGTTTTCTGTTCGACACCACGTTCGGTATCTATTCCTGGGGAAAAAACAGTTGCCGGATAAGATAACTCATTGTACTCTGCCGGTTTTCACTACACATCACCATTGCCAAATATTAGCAGATTGTGTTTTTGTGATTGGCTTGGTAGTCTATAGTTCAAATATAGTATGGCTTATTTATCTTAATACGAGTGCTAATCTAATCTCTTCACCAAAATTCCTGAATTAATAACTTTAATTACGAAATTGCTTTCAAATTTTCTTAGAATTTCAATCTAATTGGACGAATATGGTGATAATAATATTCTGATGAATTGAAAGATTGATTAGGAGGAAATAAATAAATATTGTTTGCTATTCTAAATTCTTGTTTTCGATAATAAAATAAAACAGCAATTATTAAAGAGTAGTTAAATATGGTCAATTTAAAACATAAATTGATTGTTTAAGCAACGATAAATTAATAATGTTTTTCAAATAAATTTAATTAAAAAATTGGGAAACCATATTAAATGCTAACTGGAACATTTCATCCGTTAGTGGTTTAATTATTAAGCTTAATTTATCTTCCAATTAAAGTCTACTTATTGAAAATCATAATCTCTAGTTTGATTTTGTAACCTTTTGAAGAAATAAAATGTGTTATAATTGAAGTAGTTTCCATGTAATTTGTTAAAAGACGCTTTAAGAAAGCAAACAGCAGTTTCATATAAAAATAACTTTTAAAGTATTCGTTTTTATCTTTTAGATTAAAAATGGATTTCGCTCATGATGAAATAGAAAGCAAAGCTTAAAATACATAAGTGGATAATAAATTGATAATATTTATAAGCCCTTGACCGAATTGCTTTATAAAATATATCAAGTATTTTTTGTTATAATAAAATAATTGGTTTCGTTTCCAAAATCTGATAAAAGAAGCACTTCAAATGATACAGTTAACTATACTCATCAAAACTGGTTTAAATTAAAGCTTTATAAAATATTTTTTTATTTGATTGAAGACGGGCTTTGCAAGCACAGCTTAGTGCGTTTGGTCAATGTCTGGGCCCATTTGCCGCTCCATTTATGAATTAGTTCTCTGGGTATACAGCTTTATAGAATCTGATGAGATCCATGATCCGGATGTCGCTTGGTCCCAGGAGATCTTAAAAAACGTAACTTCCTAAATATTTGAGACGCTTTTGCTTAACATTCACATAGAAAGTACTCGATTGGGTCCTCTTCCAATGAGAATGTCTTGCATTCGCTGGTGTCTGCCAGAGTAAAATGTAATAAAGATCTGATTTCCAAGAGTATACATTTATAAACAAGAATGATTTTTAAAACAACCTTGATGTTTAAAAAATATAAATTGTGAAATAAAAGTGGTCTGATCAATTTCTTGAGAATTTAAAGATTGTGAATCATAAATTCCAAGCATTCCTCCTACGTGGTAAAAGAAGACGTTTTTAAAGGTATCAATTGTGACAGCATATTAATTGCGTCATGAAACGAAGTCGATAGGCATTATCAAAGTATTTCTACGGTCAAAACAAAGGGTTTCTTCGCCTTTGAAGTTCAAGAACAAGAGCTTGTCGCTATTTGCTTTCGTAGCACCGTTTCCGGTCGTGCTTCATCACAGCGATATCAATGGTTGATCTTGAACAATCACAATTACAGACAATTAATCGGTTTATAATCGATAGTTCAACTTAATCGCAGTACTCAAAATATCTTTATCTGTCTTTAAAATAGTCCCCACTGATAAAACAACAGCTTTTATAATCATGATTGTATCTATTATTTGGAATTATGATAGTAATAAAGCAGTTGATAATTCATCATTCATTTTTTTAAATAAACCAACTTTTCCAGCAAAGAATCCTTTGAATAAAAACTCATATCTCTGCTATTTTAATTTCATTAATTATTTGTCGATAAAGAAGCAACCGCATACAGTTGAAGGTTATCAAACCAAATACTAAACAAAAAGAGTACATTGCATGTCAGAAACTTCCTCAATTAAAGTTTATTGCCACACGTGTCACCTGTCTATCAAAAAGTTGACCACACAAAAACTGCATCCACCAATTTCCAAGAAATATTATACAAAAATATAATGTCTTATACAATGAAAACACAAAAGATAGTGTGATTTTATAGGGATGTTGTTTTTCTCACAAACAGGGATGCGGATGTTTTAGAGTTAATATAAAACCGATTTTAGAAAGAATTCTGAAATAATATAAGCCATTTTTATTACCTTTACCTCCATTAAATATAAAATAATCAAATTAGAAAACTGGTGCATTAAACTTAACGAAAAGTAATATTTCCGACTTGTCTATGGTAGTTACCAAGCGAAATTTTCGTTCTTGGTCAATACATATCCACGATAACCTTAAATTATTGCTTTGTTCGACATCCGCATGAAGATCCGTATTGATTTTATGTGGATGTTCCGCATATTCGTATGTAAACATCCGTGGACCATACGTTTTAAAATAACTATATTAATTACACATAATTGAATTATCCATAATTCTTAACTCATAATTCTTAAAAGTAGTGCTGAGGTTGAATGATGATATAGTTTTAGAAAAAAGACTATCTGTAATCTAAAGGTTGTGTATTTTTAGAAGACGAATTCAATCATTGAAATAGAAATGAATGTTGAATTATGTACTTTATTAACAAAATATGAAATCATGAAAAGAAAATTCTATTTTAAAATAACGCAAATAATTTAATAATAATATCTTATTTAATTCGTTTAATAATTACACGTCTTTGTGTATCGAATAAAGCATTAAGCAATCTAATTATAAAAAATAATGACCAATTTTGTACCAAAAACATTAAATTTCATTGTACATATACAATCAATGGTGAGTTATTGTACACGATGCTCTATCACTGGGTGTATGGTGAGGAGTCATAGGCCTCCTTGTATATCACCTTAATTCTCCTTTCCTATCACAATTACTGGCCCTAACTAACTTATTGCTAACCGATATAATAATTACTAAATTTTATCTACTGGCGCATTATTTTTGGATATGATAAAAGTGTTTCTGTCTCTGTGGTCTAGCGGTTAGCACCTTAGACTGCCTCCAGGGCAGATATTTTTCTAGCGCGAAAAAGATTCCTTTTGTGTATATCAATAGCATTGCGAAATATTATTTATATTGAATAAATAAGTAATGGAGCAAAAAAATTAAATGGGCGGGTTGTTTGGGTAATTAATTAATAATACACTGAAAAACAAATAGTCATGAAAAGTCTAACACCCGTTGTTTGAGATTGAGAGTAGTTCCGTAATGGAATGTAGTGGGAAAATTATTATAAAAGTGTTTATTAGACCGGCCATTGGGCACCACACACTAGGGTGGTATAGATCTTGACACTGTTTACGAGAGGTTTAATGTTATTAATATGTACGGTTAGTGAATTGTTAGCTAATTTGGGGCTATACAGATCATGACGGTGTGTTGCGAAATTGTTTTCCCTGTTCTGAGAGCCCTTTACAAGTACAAAATACAACATCATTTGAGAATTGAACGATACTAGTTATTAATTTATGTGAACAACTGCTCACATAAATTTTAATAATTTAATTTTAATTATTTTAAAATAGTACAACAAAATTCATTTAATATGTTGCAATAAATTGAATTATATAGTTACTTAAATAAAACTTTTCAATAAAAATTGCAATTTAAACTGTGTTTGTATTTGAAATCGTTCGATAAAATTTTCCACAAACAGACCATAAAATAGATCATAGTACAGGAATTCTGATTACTGATAAAGATATTACTTAAAATAGAACAAAAATGTCTATTGGCAACAATTAAAACATTTTATATTTGCAGGGATATCGAAAAATCAAAGGAATTTATCCGAAATGAGCAGAACGAAAAGTCTAAGATATTGAGGCAGCACAACAAGAGTGTCATGTTGACAAACGAACTCAGTAATGCTATCGACCAGAGTGTGATATTTAAGCCAAGGTTTGTTATTCTAACCTTTTTTCGTAGTAAACAAAATTAATCAAAAATAATCTTTTCAGACACGGTCCCCGGAAAGAAATCAAAAGCAATATTTACAATCACCGGATGTACATAGTGCATGACAATATAGACGTAATCAACGAGCCGTCACTAGACAACAGCACCTACTCATCGATGAACTTTGTGCCGAACTATAGAGTCCAAATGGAGAAGAAATATGTCAAGCATATTGGCTATTTCCATTTAAAATTATGCGATTATGTACCACTGGCTCATACAGACTCTATTGAAGATGTTCAGTCTAGCGAGAAGAACAACTCGGTAACAAGCTCCTCAATAACGACCAGCTCTAACTCTCTGACAGGCCCTGAGTTTGGGGGTCCTAGCTCCAGACTCGAAGACGAAGGAGTTTACATGAACAATGCTTCTGCTTCTACTAGCAGTGACTACGATTACACCTATTTGGCCGCCTTCCACGAACATCAACCCTTAGTATCAGGAGCGTCTTACAATCCAGACGTGGCCCCTCTATCGACAGCCATTCTGCCCGATGAATGTATCACAGAAAGAATGATAATGCAATCCCTATCCGAAGAATTCCCCTACAAATTCGAAAAAGTCCAATATCTCAACTCGAAAAACTTCAGAAACTATTTCAAAAGGATTTTCAAAGAAACCCTGAGCAAGAATCTCGAAATCGATAACCAGCAACTTCAAAATGCTACTCAAAAAGGGGCCACCATCTACTGTTCCATAGTTAAAGAGACCTTTCAAAACTCTTACGAAATAATACCCGCCATTTCTTGCCCTTGGCCTCAAGAAGCAGTAGAATGGCTGTCCAAACAGAGAGAACTAGCCGAATCGGTCATCGGATCGGACCGTTGGCTGACTATTGAGATGATTCACAGGATTTACGATCTTAACTGTCATTTGATACCAATGCCTCAAGTAACTAAACGAAATCGAAAATCGAATAATACAAGTAGTGCCCTAGAGTGGAAAGTAATCTTCCCAGACGCTGAAAGATACCTGGAGAGTAAACTGTCCGACTGTCAACTTAAAGTGTACATCTTAACGAAAATCCTTTACAAAACCTTTGTGGAAGAAAACTTATATAAACCGACTTCTAACATCCCCAACTCTAACGATAACTCCAGGATAAACTTTATATCCGATGAACATTTCCGAGCCCACTTGTTCACCCACTGTCAACAAAATACCATCAAATGGAGTGACTACAACATTGGTGGAAATTTATTAGAATTCCTTCGGACATTCATCGAAAGAATTAAGACAAAGAAGTTGCCCGATTTCTTCCTGCCAAATAGAAACCTCTTTGAACACATCCCAGACACAGTATTATCTGATCTGCTCAAATACATATACCGAATTACGGAAAATCCTATCATGTACGTTATGAGAGCCTTGAAAAATGTTCGATTTGTTAAGAATTTCTATCCAAGGACGAATCTGAAAAAGTTATACAAATTGCTAACCATCGACAATCCATTAATGCTCATAAACAGAAACATGCACAGTTTTCAAAGTCCCGGAAACGATGCAGAAGGGTCTGATAATGAGGTAGACGTGGAAGTGGTTCACGAAATTAATCAGATACGAATTAGCGATGGGGATAATGGTGTCGATTTTTCATACGCTTTAGGAAATATGGGCGAATATCAAAAGATGCACGAAAATGATGCTCAAAAGAGAATCACTCTTAAAAATGTGCAGTTCCATGAAAAGGAAAAACGTTATAAACTAGATCAGACGAACAGAAGGCAGTCTAAGGAATCAATTAATATAGAGGTAATTAATCACAGACTTAATTTAATTAAATACTAAAGTTAATCTTATTCTTTTACAGATGCTGATTAAAAACGATATGGATGACGCAAGGAAGCCTCTTTTGTACGAGCTTTTCGCGAAACAATTCCTCGACTCATGTGACAAATGCCTGGAGTTTGAAAACCACAAATGGATACATTTACTATTGAGACATGTCTATTTGTTAATTGACTTATGGGAGGAGCATGGATATGAAATAATGACGAGAGACTTTAAAGAAAAGGCCCGTCAATTTGAGATTAAACTGAGAAATCCTAATCTTTCTGAAAGACGATTAACTAAAAATATGAACGTGAAAAAACTTGCTTTGCCAAATAACAAATCTCCTGTCCGAAAGTCTATGGCGAAACCGTCTCCACAATTTTCACCAGCTAAACCAATTTCACCTATTTCGCCAATGTCCTTTTCAGAACCTTCAGAAGTGATTACAGAAAAGCGAAAAAAGTCAGTCATGTTGAATGGAGAAATAACTCCGACATCAATTCTTAAAACTCCTTTGACCATTCGCAAACAGCTTTCTTCTAACTTCAGCGACGAAACTAGAAAGAAGTCTATTCTACGCAATGGTCCCATGTCACCAAAAGTTGTCAGTCCTCGATCACCAGCTTTTCCATTTTCTCCGCCAGAAAATAGGAAAAAGACGGTTGTGGTAATTGAGAAAGGAGATGAGTCTAAAATTCAAACCCCAAATATATCTACCAGGCCTCGCCTCAAAAGTGACGACAACAAAGAAAACGAAAGTACTAAAAATGACGATCACCCGATGAAAGTTCAGTTTCAAGAGGATGATATCGATAATTTAGATATTCGATTGTAAAAAGTTTAAAGCAAATTTTATTATGGGAACGTTTAAATCCGAACCAAATGCAATTAACTTTAATACCTATAAAATATTGTTTATTATATAAGTGACTGTGATAAGATATTTAATGATCGACAAATGTGGGTTCTATTAAATTGACAATGCAAACTAATTTATATTTGCCCAATGCCAGTCGAAGTGTATTTTTTAATTATCAATTACTATTCTATTTTATCCATGTGTGCATGTTATATTCATTGATATAGTTAAATAAATAATATACAAAACTCATATGAATTTGAATTATATTATTAGATTGTCTCACACAAAACTTAACACTTTAAAACAGTAACTTTTTTAGTTTTCAATATTTCTAATTCAAACAAACAGAGTTGTGTATTTCTATTTATTATCAATAAGTTGTATGACAGCTGATCTGTAGTACTTTGCGCTTTAAGAGTCTAAGAACTTTTCAAGGACTTAAATCAGACGCTTTCGAGCACCTATAAATGAGACCATTGGTTTGATTTTCTAAAAGAGAATGTTATTGTAATCTGTAGGTGATTAGTTTGTGAAGTATAGAAGAAAAAATTATGTCGTTTAGATTTTTACCCCTTGCCGTGAACCATACGTATGAAACATGTTTTTGAATCAGTTTGGTGAAGAAAATTTGCGATTAATGATTTCAATTTAGTCACTATCAGTAGGAAGTAATAGACTATCTTTGAAAGGAACGGTAATTATACGAAAGTATCGTAAATTAACCCTAAAAAGACCAATGTCATTTTTTTCACTTTTTTCTTTTTTAAGAGTATATCCTGAATTTAAGTGACTAAAATTATACAAGTCTCTTACAATTATCGTGTAAGATCTATTTTTGAACACAAATGGCATTTTGTTTATTGAAAATGGGAATTTCGAAAAATATTTGTGATTGAAAGAAATTTTCGGTAAACTTATCGTAACTGAAGATAATCAGTTACGACAAGTTTGTGAGTACAAAGATTTGGATGATTTTCATTTTTAAAAGTTCAATAAAGTAAATTTATACAAATGGGTTTTATAAATTGTAGTCTTTTTAATGATAATAAGTAATTTTAAATAGATTATCTGCAACATTTTGTATGTGATTTTCGTCATGATAAACTATCGTAGGTTATATCTCTTTCTTTAATTTTTTGCAAATTTAACATAATTTATACTCAATATATACTTGCACAATATATCCACTAATTTTAGCATCAGGTATAATAGACAAAAACCTAAAAAGTTCGGAAGCTACTACAGGTTTTTCAACTGAACAATCAAAAACGAACTACTGTAAGTGTTAAGGTTCATGTGGGACAACTTAATAAAAGAAAGAATACTCACATCAACTCCATGTTCTGTGTAGAAGTCTCCAGTTCCTAGAGAAGCGTACAACTTGATGCCCATCTTTGACAGCGTTCTAATGGATGGAAGGAGTTCCATTTTGTGTTTAAAGCTCCCAATACTCAGCAAGATCGACTTTTTCGGAATTTGATATCCCGTGGAAATGAGGCCTTTCAAGTAGGCTTCGTATCGATTATCCCCGAAGCAGGCTACTTCTCCGGTTGAAGCCATCTCAACACCCAACATCACATCAGCTCCTGTAAGCCTGGAAAAACTGAACTGTGGAACTTTCACTCCCACTTTTCCACAACCATACAACACTTCCACTGGTTCCACAGGCAGTCCCATAATCACTCTGGTCGCCATCGCCACAAAGTCATGATTCAGAGTCTTTGAGACAAACGGGAATGATCGCGACACTCTCACATTGCACTCAATCACTTGAAGTTCGTTGTTCTTTGCAATCAACTGCATATTCATGGGTCCAGTTACGTCTAAAAGACCAGCAATATCCCTAGCGATTTGTTTGATTCGAGACAGGGTTTCTTCGTTTATATCTTGAGGGGGTGTCACTAAAGTTGCATCCCCGGAATGTACTCCCGCGTTTTCAACATGCTCACTTACAGCCATGCACAATATTTCACCATCACAAGCCACAGCGTCAACGTCGATTTCTTTCGCTTCGTTGATAAACTTCGATATTACTACAGGGTGCTCCTTGCTCACTTGAGACGCGGCAGTCAAATATGACTCAAGATCTTGACTGGAATGAGCAACGTTCATTGCAGCTCCAGAGAGAACGTAACTTGGCCTAACCAAGCAAGGAAATCCAACTTCCTCACAGAATTCTATAGCAGCGTCGAAATTTGTAAGCTCCTTCCACCTCGGCTGTAAAATTCCCTTTCTATCGAGCATTCGACTGAATTTAAATCGATTTTCCGCCTTGTCTACAGATTCTGGAGACGTGCCCAACACATTTACATCAGCTCGATGCAAGTCCATGGCGATATTATTTGGAAGCTGACCTCCCATGCAAAGAATCAACCCTTCTGGCTGCTCAACTTCGTAGATATCCATTACGGATTCAAAGCTGATCTCTTCAAAATAGAGCCGATCACACATGTCGTAGTCTGTGCTCACTGTTTCAGGGTTGTAGTTCACCATTATAGTCTGTTTTCCAAGCTTCTTCAGTTCTCTTAAGCATCCAACAGCACACCAGTCGAATTCAACTGAACTTCCGATTCTATAAACTCCAGAACCAAGAACCATTGTGTACTGATTTTCAAAAGTCAGATCGTGCTCTTCTCCATTGTAAGTTTTGTATAGATAATTCGTAGTTGCAGGCCATTCTCCTCCTACAGTATCAATTTGTTTGACAAAAGGCATTACGTTGAAATCCTTTCGATGATTCCTCACCGCAGCCTCTGTACTCTTTATAGCTGACGCAATCTGCTTGTCGGAGAAACCCAACTGTTTAGACCTGAGAAGAATCTCCCTGCCCAAAGTTGCATTGGACAGAGTTTCCAGTTTAGACAAACAGTCAATGATGTTCTTCATTTTGACTAAGAAGAAGTTGTCGATTCTGGTTAGTTCGTGAAGTTTCTCAATGGAATATCCCTCCTTTAAAGCAGCAGCCAGCACATACATCCTCTTGTCGGTCGGCTCCTTCAGTTCGTTGTCATTCACCGGTTTTATATAAGGATCAAAACCGTCAACAGTTTCATCAACCATACGTAGGGCTTTTTGGAAGGCTTCTTCAAACTTCCTACCAATAGCCATCACTTCACCAACACTTTTCATGGAACTACCGATATTATTACTCACTCGCGCAAACTTGGCCAAGTCCCACCGCGGAATTTTCACTACACAATAATCCAGACTTGGTTCAAAGCAAGCCGTTGTTACTCCAGTTACTGAGTTCTTAATTTCTGGTAATGGAATTCCTAGAGCCAACTTCGCAGCAACGTAAGCTAGAGGATAACCTGTAGCTTTACTGGCAAGAGCTGAACTTCGCGACAATCTGGCGTTCACTTCAATGATGTAAAATTCTTCAGAGTGAGGATTAAGAGCGTATTGAATATTACACTCTCCCACAACTCCCAAGTGTCTAATAGCTTTCAGAGCAACAGATCTTAAGGTGTTCCATTCTTTGTTATTCAGAGTCTGACACGGAGCAACTACAATACTCTCTCCGGTGTGGATACCCAAGGGATCGACATTTTCCATGTTACAAACTGTAATACAATTATCATAGGCATCCCTTACTACTTCGTACTCAATTTCCTTCCATCCCTTCAAGGATTTATCAATGATTAGTTGGCTGGAATGTGCCAAGGCTTGAGTTGCGAGGTGCACTAACTCTTCTTTAGTATCGGCAAATCCTGATCCTAGGCCACCTAAAGCGAAAGCAGCTCTAATCATCACCGGATAGCCAAGTCTATCAGCTGCATTTAGGGCTTCCTGAACTGAATAGACAATTTCTGAAGGTGCCACCGATTCTCCAATCATTTTCATTTGATCGGCGAATAACTTTCGATCTTCACTTAAAATAATCGACTCAATTGGAGTTCCCAGAATTTTAACGTTGTACTTCTTGAAGACTCCACTCTTTTCAAGCTCCACACCACAGTTAAGAGCTGTCTGTCCTCCAAATGTCAGCAAAACTCCTGAAGGACGCTCCGCTTTGATGACCTCTTCCACGTAATGTGGAGTTAGTGGAAGGAAATAGACTTTATCAGCCAATCCCTTACTAGTTTGAATTGTAGCAATGTTCGGATTAACCAAAACAGTTTGGATGTTTTCTTCCTTTAAAGCTTTGATAGCTTGAGACCCGGAGTAGTCAAACTCGCCCGCCTGACCAATTGACAAGCCCCCAGAACCCAAAATGAGAACCTTAGTTGGTCTTTTTGTCAATTCTTCTATCGAAGTTTGTAATTTAAACTGAAGTCTTTCAATCAATAATTCGGGAACTGTAGTATTCGGTTTTTTAATGGAATCAATAAAAGTGTCAAAAAGGTTTTCCAAATCTTCAGGCCCAGTTGTGTGTTCTGGATGGAATTGTACACTGAAATATGGCTTAGTTTTGTGAACAATTCCTTCGTTAGTCTTGTCATTTGCGTTTGTAAAGAGGATTTCCCAATCCTGTGGCAAGGATTCCACATCCACTTCATAACCATGGTTCTGCGATGTCATGTAGCACTTTCCGGTACCCTGATGGACACAAGGAAGATTCACGCCACGATTTCCGTACTTCATTTTCTTGGTTTTACATCCTATTGCCAAGCTCAACAACTGATGTCCCAAACAGATGCCGAAAATCGGAATGTTGGAGGTAGCTAATACCTTTCTGATGTTTTCTATCACAACTTTACACATAACTGGATCACCGGGTCCATTACTAATAAACAGCCCATCGTAGTTTTGGATTGCGGCCGGAAAATCGTAGTTCCATGGCACTAAATCCACCTGAGCTCCTCGCTTCACCAGGCAACGGATCTGGTTGTATTTCAAACCGCAATCTATGGCACATATTTTGGGATGACCCCCCTTGTTGAAAACTTTCGACTTCTTCACAGACACCATTTCCACCAGATTCAACAAGTTAGGATCTTTAAAGGATGTTACTGCCGGTAGCTTAAAGTCCTTTTCCTGGACTATGCGACCTGGATAATAAAAAATAAAACAAATAAAATAAATAAAAGAAAACAATAAATAAAAATGAAGTTTATGATTTCAAATTGAAATTAAGTTAAGACTTTATTATTTAAATGATTATAGAGGGTTAAATATTTATTTTGTCTAATATCGTATCGTATATAAATATTTTGTTAGAGTATTTCTATCTCTCTAACAAAAAACAATTGTGAAAATTTTAGAATTAAAATTGGTATTTTGCAATTTTTAAAATAGAAATTACACAAAACGTAGTACACAACTTGTAGAGAATGGTATTTTATCGGTTTAATTAATGCTTTTGTTTCGCTATGGCGGACAAGATCTAGATTCGAGCGGCTTAAACATCCATTTCAAATCTTGGAGTAAAGTACTTTCAAATTATAAGAAAATTCTAATTCTGTACATAAAAAAGTCAGCCGGATTAATTTTTTTCTTTTTACAAAGAATTACAAGTTCAGTCTTAACTGAATAAAATTGTCTTTAAGTTCGACAATTCAGTGAGATCTGAATTCCAAGTTTGGAACTTAAACGTCTTTATATCAATTATATATTTAAAAAACATAATAAATTCTTTTTCAAAAAGTAATTTTCATAAAATATTGGTAAATTATTTTATATCAATTTTAATCACACTAATTTATAATTACATATATGAATTTTATACAAAAGATAACGCTTTAACATTGTGTTAGTTCAATAACTAGTTTTTAAACATGGTAATTATTACATTATATCCATTTAGAATTATCTAATCATTAAATATATGTAATACAATTGGGAATATTTCCACCAATAAGTAAAAAATAGAAGCATTTTAATAGCGTGATAAGTCTCCATACAATGTTTATTACACTTTAATAAAAAAAATTTTAAACGTAGGTCTTTGATACTTGTAATATTTTTCTTTGCAATTCTAGATAAAAATGCAAAATTGAAAATTGCCCTTTTGAAATGGCGTATTCTATAATATGAAATATTATTATCTAATTATCAATGATAATTAACTCATTCAACAATTGTTTTCGAAATATTTCTTGTAGTTATTTTTTTTTAAATCACTTAATATGCATTTGCAATAAAAGAAGCTGTAGTTTCAACAAAAATACCAAGAGTTATGGATTACTATTCCAACAAATTTTGAAAATTTCGTGACTTCCGAGTAATATTTGAATAATTCAGTATTCTAGCTTCTTTTTAAATTGTTTTTTAAACTAAAAATTTTAAATTTTTTAAATAATAATTAAATGTTGGTTTTGGCTTCTAAATGTGGTTTAAATGATGAAAAATATCACGGGTATATCAGTGATACAGTGCAATGTGCTCTATTTCCATGATTACTATATATCGAAAAGTTGAAACCGATAGATCTATTCGCTTGACAGAAACTTTCCTTAATTGTTCTCGTATGTGTTTAGATCTTAATTTAGTACAGGGTTGTCTTCTTATTTTTTACTTCATGTTTCGCTAAAAATAGATAATAAATATGCGAATTGTATAAATTTGGTTGAAAAAACACAATTAAACACTCTTATCTGTTAGAGAACTTTTCCTCGTGTTTAATTATGTTTCATTTTTCTCACCCGTTGATAACAATTTTTACAAAAAATTTGGCATATTATTTTTCTTTGAATTCTTTTATGTAAATAAAAAATGTGCGCGACTTCTAGTTACAACAGAAATATTAAGAAGAGTCAAGGGTCATTGATTATTACTCCAAATTTCAAGGCTTTCGAATAATACTTTAATTATTCAATATTCCATCCTTTTTTATTTCGGTAAATATTTTAAACTATATAACCTAAAATATTTAAAATTTTTAATATATTTAAATAGACTAATCATTTTCGGTAGTGCAAGAAAAATCCACCTGTTGCTTCACTTTGGTTAATTATCACAATGGTATTAGAAAGTTAAGAGAAAATCTGTTTTACCCAGCATGACACCATGTTCGCGAATCTTCTTGGTCAAGGAGCGAGTGTCCACACCACAAATGCCGGGTACATTGTGCTCCTTCATCCACTGGCCTAGGGTTTTATTGATTTGCCAATGAGAAGGGGAATCGCAGTATTCGCCCACTACGATTCCGGCACAGTAAATCCGGTTTTCGGACTCAAAGTATCGCATTAAGTCCAGCATGGGATCGCGTTCCTCATCATCTGGCACTCCGTAGTTGCCAATCAGGGGATAGGTGAAGACCAGGATTTGGGACTGGAAGGAGGGATCAGTCATCTGCTCCACGTAGCCCACCATTCCCGTCGTAAACACCACCTCCCCATCCTGGGACGTCTCCTCACCACCGAAATTCTGCCCCAACAGCACCGTTCCGTCATCCAATTCCAATTTCGCCAACATTATCGCCTGATTTCGGCCCTGGAAACAACGAACAACGCATTTTATTTCCAGTTGATTTTCACAATAATACGATACAATTATCGTTTAATCTTACTCACTTTGTAATTCTAATTGGTGAAATGGACAACTGGTATTGTTTTACTTTACACTTTATTTACGCTGTTTAGCCACTTTTAAAAGACACCGGTAAGAACACGTGTTTTTGTTATTGTTTTTGTTAGCAACAAATAATAATAATAATGTGTAATAACTAATAATGTTTCGAAGAAATTCTTCATTCAAAAAATTGATTTTTTCACAAAATGTCCAGAAAAGATGCTTTTCTATTCAGTTGAGCTGGAGTTTATTTTATTTTTCTCGAAAAATAAACACAGAAGGAAAATTGCACCAGTTTAACCGCCCGAAAATGAATTTTGGAATGATTTTAAAAATCGATAACCTTACCAGGTATAAGTAATACACGAATGGATTATATTCGCCGCAAATTCCCAATATTCAACCGTTGCACATTGGATTTTCCTGTGCAAAAGAATTGTATTTATTTTTTTTTCTATTAAATTTTCATCTTGATAAGTTAAATTTATAAAATGATTAAGATAATCAAGTTATTTTGTAATTTTATAAATCTCCAACTAATCTCATTTAAAACAAATTTGACAAAAAATTATTATGCAGCAGTTAAAATCATATTGAAATTATAACCATATTTCACAAACACACAAACCTATTGTAATATGTTTTTATGATCCACTTTCGATTTGGGATTAACAAATCAAAATTTATTTAATTTAATTTAAGTCTTTTGGATTGAAATTAATATATGATCTGTTCACTTTAGCTGCACGGCACAAATTGAAACTAAAGATTTGTACTTATTCCTGGCCAAATTCAGTAATACCAACAAAGTATTTGTTGTTTGGTTGAAATTGGACAATACAAAATAAATAAAATAAAAAGGAGAATAAGTAAATAAAGCAAAAAGAAGATAAAGAAAGAAGAAAGTCTCATCTGGGTGGGTCCTGGAGGCAACAAAAATAAAAAGTTCTTAGTTTTCCGTTGAGAGAAAAGAGAGAGGCAGGTAATTGCGGACCAACTCACAAAGGAGGATCCATTCTTAGTAAACTCATATTCTTTGGATGTTTTCCCAGAATTTTAGTCGTCTCAACAAAATATGACCAATTTCTAATTTTTAGCATTAGAATAGAATTTTCCCTTGAATACATTATGTCCTAATAATTTGTGACCAAATTTGATCCCAAATATACAATATATAATTGATTAACTTTCCAACTCAAATGTAATTAATTTTCTTTATACATGAGTCTAACACATTCGAACCTCTCACGAATTCCCTTCAAATCTCTTGATATTTCGAACTAAATCCATACAATTTTGTACTCTCGGTGATTCAAAACCACTCGGTAATTTGAACACTACTCGACAATTCGAAGCTGCAAATTTGTTGTTGTAGCATTTCACATTTTCTCTTAGAAAATGTTACTGAGCAGCAGCAATGGATAATTCGAAGTATTTTAAGGATCTCTTGCAGGTTCGAATTATCGCGATTCGACTGTATAAGAAATTATTTAATGATTAATTTTAAAAATCGTTAATAAATAATAATAATAATAATTATTCCCACGACATTCACAACGGAACTAGGGGTAGTCTCAACCTCAACCACGGGTGTTAGACTGTACACGACTGTTTTTGTTTTTTCAGTGTATTAGTAGTCAATTAATAGCACTTAGACCGGTTGTAAACGGATCCAGTCAATCCGCCCATTTTATTTATTTGTTTGCGCCATCACTAATTTATAATTCGCTATGAATATTATTTCGCAATGTTGTTGATATTCACACAAATGGAAACTTTTTCGCGCTAGATAAATATCCGCCCGGGATTTGATCCCACGACCTCGAGGAGGAATGTCCAGGGTACTAACCGCTAGGACACAGAGGCAGATAAAAAATCGTACGATAAAATCGTCAAGCATGTCGTAATGCTTATTCGTATAATTTAACTTTTCAGTTCACAATGTAAAATTTATACAGTAAAAGCCCCTTAATTAAATCACGGTTTTTCGCTTTACCTAAACCAAATTCCTGGTAACCGATAGTCATATTTGAAATAAATCACCTAATGCGAACAACACATCGAGTAATACATTTATCCTTACATTCACAATCCGTACACAACAAAAGAGTATCGAGTTCGAATGTGTGTCACAACCCCATCGTTTACTAACTTTCTTCAATACTAATCGCTTAATCTAGACAATCGGTTATTAGAGACAAATCACCCCGATCTTTTAGAAAATTCCAAAAATTAATTTTAGTTCAAAAATATCATATCTTTTTTATTAATTTTAATGTTAAAATAATTAAGAATTACATATAAAAACATTTTCTTGTTATTTAATAATAATAATAAGGCCCTGTCATTTTCAAAATGACGATCCAAAGTAGATCATAGGCTGTTGCAGAAGGTTTTCTATCTTGATCTATCTTTGGCCACACTCCTTGGTTGCTGGATCGACATCATTCCTGTTTCCTTTTTGTACGGATCGTCTCCAAGTCACCTTCGGTCTCCCACGTGTTCTTGATCCCTGCGGGTTCCAACTTAGCATTATATGACTTGTCTCCGCGATGTCTCTTTTCAAACTGTCTGCCATCCACCCGTATTTGCGCCTTCTAATGGTATCATTTATTTGCGGCTGCTCTGTTATTTGCCACAAATCCTCGTTATAGATGACTCTTGGCCAGAAAATCCTCAGGATAAAACATAAGCACTTATTTACGAATATCTACCAGTTTATTTTTCAAGTCCTCAGTAACTACCCAAGATTCACAACCATAGATCAGCACAGATTTGACAAAGGTGTTGAATATACTGATCTTGGTCAATTTTTTGATTTCCTTTGATACCCAAACTTTCCGTGCGAAAGCTCCACGTGCTTTCTGAATACGAGCATTGATGCCGAGTGGGGCTCCCCCATCCGTCGCTATGACGCTACCGAAATTGTGATACGCGTTCTATGGGCGTGAATTTTAATAAAGATTTAGAAATCAAAATCCCATTCGCGACATGAAGCTGATTAACTGATATTTTTAAAAGAATATAATTTTCTTGTTATAACGTTCCAAAAAAAATTGCAATGAAGAATATTTTATTTGATGGAATAATAATTATAAATAAATGCCCATGACTTTCCAATTTTAGTTAATATAGCGACAGCCATATTTATCAAACTGATATCCATCTTGGCAAGTAAGTATAGTTCCAGTTAACGACGAATCGCAATATACGAAGAATTTTTTGCTTTTAGGATGTTCCATGAATCCAGGAGATGTACATGTTATTGTCACACAGTCCTTCAAAAAAGCCATTTTCTTACAGGTTAGAGTGTTCACGTCGAAATAATTTCCTACGCCGCAATAGCCTATGCTTTCAACTTGGGAATTGCTACAAGTTCGATACATACGACAGTCAGACGGATTTGGCGTTTTACCATTAATATAACAAGGAATTTGGGGTGCTGGACATGATGTTGGCTTCTCCGCACTGCAACTTGTTCCGCTACAATAGGGCGCCAATTCCGGACAAGGCATAGTTGCAAGACTTTGTCCTAAACCATTACATACCTAAAAATAAATATAAGTTTTAAAGAAGAAATTGGCAAATTATGAACATTTTCAACATTACAGATAAGCTGTAGCAATCCGCACATGCTAGGGTTTGTCCAATAGAACAGGCACCAGTCAAAGGAGGTTCTGTAGTCTCAGGTGCTTCTGTTATCGGAGCTTCCGTGATTACTGGAGCATCTGTAGTAGCATCCGTAATTATTGGAGCGTCTGTAGGACTATCGGTGATTACTGGGGCGTCTGTGGGACCATCCGTGATAATTGGAGCGTCTGTAGTTGCATCCGTAATTACTGGAGCATCCGTGATTACAGGAGCAT